>CM076574.1:706111777-706236240 GCA_034641835.2 Pinus albicaulis
CTCACTGCGTTGGAGGTTAGTTTTCAGATTGGTGAGGGATCAGGCACATCCCACCACTTGTCGGAGCATGATGCCACTCAACATATGGCATCACATACACCCACACGTCCTACCATGCCCACCTTTCTAGATGAAGACATAGGGGCAGGAGCACAGCGAGAGCCGGAGCCGGGCCACATGGGTGACTATTTTGTAGAGTACCAGGCATACGGGCAGGAGTTCATGGAGGCTCTCTCGTTTAGAGACTTTGTCCAGCTCCAGCGGGACAGTAGACTCTGCGATCATCACCGGGGGCACCGACATCATCATGATGGAGACTACCACCGCACAGCTAGCAGATTCCATCTACCGACATTTGACGGGTCATCCAGGCGCTTAGAAAAAGCTTGGGTGGACAAGTTGGATAACTCTTTCCAGCTTGACCGAGTATCGGAGAGGGAAACCATTAAAATGGTTACCTCGCACTTGGAGGATGAGGGAACACCGGATTGCAGGGAGTCTGAGGTTACACCTAGTGTGACACAGGATTCACCCTCATTGGAGACCTCCTTGGCCATGCCGGTTGATGTGGTAGTGGAGAAGGTAGAGCCTACCTCAGTAGAGCCATCCATTGAGGTGATGACCGGAGTCGAGTTCGAGTCTTCAGGTGGTAGCAACACAAGACAGATGGGTGAGACGATAGGAGATATATCCACCTTTGATGAGGCACTAGCAGGTACAGAGGTATTGGATGATGGTCACAGACAGCGGTATCATCGGCTTCGGGCGGACCTTCGAGTTTTGAGAGAGAAGGCCACGTCAGTACGGGAGACCATTTTGTTGCAGGACCAGGAGCTGGAGGGTATGAGAGTGACTTGTGCCAAGTCGGCGGCCAAGTTGGTCCGCATTGGGGAACAGCTGGATTCCCTGATGGTACAACCAGAGGGCACATGGGAGCGTCAGATCATTCCCCTTCAGGCATGCATGGATGGGACCAGCAGTGTTGTTGGGTCATCTCTTTCCGTTGGAGAGAGAGAGGCAGAGCCACCTAGTCAAATCTCGTATGTTGACTTTGATAGCGGTATGAGACGATCAGAGTTGCACAGGGTACAGCATCCACATGTTGAGGTTGGATGGAGAGAGATTTTGAGTTGGTACTCGGTGGAGCGGGCCATGGAGATAGTGATGGATCCGAGTGTAGCTCAGCAGGATTTTCTATGCATGGGGAATACAGGGACCCCAGATTGGCATTGGGATCCAGGAGGGATCACCTACCGTTTCCCAGGCAGGTCGGCTGACTATGTCTTGGAGAGTACAGTTGGCCTAGCAGTAGAGCATGTGCAGTTTCGGTCAGCTCCAATGACCAACCAATTTATGGGCAGACTCCCTAGGTTGTCTTGGCATGACATTCATACACGGGGTCACGGGGTGGTCAGCACACCTTGGCAGGAGCTTGTCGGAGGAGGTGGCATTGGCAGGCCACCAGATGGCACCTTGTATGGGGCCAAGGATTCTTCACCTTTGTGTGGGGCACAGAGGACGCAGCGGAGCGGAGCAGTGGTGGTAACACTACTGACACACAGGGAGATTCACTTCTCGGACCCCTTGAGGAGTATTTGGAGTGATGATCCTTTCGTCGGCAGGTATAGTGATGCGACGGTGGAGACGATGTTACCGATTGGTGGTAGTCGGACCTGTACAGGCACAGCTCTAGGACATCACATCCAGGGATGTGTGGGAGCCTCTAGCATTGAGCGGTGGATTGCCGGTGGACATGGAGTAGCATGGTGGTGTACCATAGTGTGTGGGACTGCATTGTGGAGTAGGAGTATCCTACATCACATTGAGAGCATGCGAAGAGTGACCGATGCCTGGACACAGTCAGGGCATGAGACGGTACAGGGTGCTACAGCAGTAGCACATGGTATCCAGCAGCATACCGAGGTATGCCTCAGTGTGCAGTGGCATGTTGAGGAGTGTATGGATGATCAGTGGTATGCGAGGGCATACGGTGCTACACAGCAGGGTCTTAGAGCATTGCTTCCAGAGAGACTCATGGACAAGGACTTCGGGCTTACCTTTGGGAGTAGTTCACCCAGGATCGATGGAGAGACAGAGGAGCAATACTTGGCAGTATCTGTGGGGACTCACACACCTGACTCGCTTCGACATCACTCACAGGTACAGTTGATTATGTTTTTGACCTTTGGCACTTTGGGCGTGAGCAGCAGGGTACGCGAGGTTCACCCAAGATATTTGGATGACACTCAATACACTAGGCGAGAGACTTCTCAGCAGTGGCACTGGGTTGGTGTGCTAGTTGACAGCCACAGGTTGGGGGATGAGATGATCCTTTGCAGAGGTGGTGCATCAGTCATCACTGAGCCTACGCTTGGGGAGCAGGTCATGAGGGGGACATGCATCATTTTTCCCTCAGGGCATGTCGAGATCATGCACGAGCAGAGGATACGGGGTACAGCAGAGGTAGTATCCCAGTATGTGTCTGGGCTCCAGACACTGTATCGACACTTTTTCGAGAGGGTGGATGGCATGTTCGATGCAGATGAGATGGCGGAGGTAGAACAGGAGGGCATTCCTTCTGTATGCCAAGGTGAGGACTCCTTTTCACATGAGTCCATAGGATCAGTTGAGGTCGCTTCTGGGGAGCGAGGGCAGTCATGCATGGATGGTGACAATAGACCGGAGCTATATTCTAGTGTCCAGGGTGAGTAGTCATGGGACTCTGCGAGAGATACTCTGGGTGAAGAGTCACTTGTGACAATTCAGCTAGAGCAGCAGGTGATGGAGCCTGAGTCGACAGAGGAGGACACTACTCACATCAGGCATGATATTCCTTTGAGAGAGAGCCAGATGGGCACTCACATCGAGTCTGTGGTGGATATGCAGCTAACCGCGGGGTCAGCCATTGAGGAGGAGCAGTTAGATGCATTGACATCGAGTACGGTGACAGCTGTTGCAGATCCATATCCTCTGGAGGTGTTGGAGGTTGATGTGATTGTTATGCAGGGGGCTAGTAGACAGCAGGAACTGTTGGATATGTTGGAGCATCCATCTTTGGGTCGACACCGGGATGAGGCGCAGATAGATGTACTCGCAGTCAGCAGAGCTGCAGCGTTTTTAGTGGGTAGCACTCTCCAGGAGTACATCGATGGAGCTTGCAGCATACCTTGCCCACTTTCGCCCATTATAGAGAGAGGGGCTTCCTTCTACAGGCAGCTTCCATTGACAGACAGGGTAGAGCAGTGGGAGTTGACTACAGGCTGGCGGCAACATCCCAGGCATGTTCCATATACCGTTGTTGTTGCTACATCAGATTCTTCTTCTAGGATGGACTGGCGGGAGATCATGAGTTGGTACCCTCTAGATGGTACGGTATTCTTCGTAGGGAGCACAGTCGAGTAGGGGCCCTTGGACATAACAGAGGTTATAGATTCCAGCTGGCACGGCGGCACAGGACATCATTTCTTCAGCACTCCATCCCGATTTCAGGAGAGCAGGATCAGCATGGGATTGAGTCACAACTTGGATTGAAGAGAGGTGATGAGTTGGTATGCAGTTGGAGGGGTAGCATATGCAGCTACAGGTACAGCAGGAGCCCGAGAGCATTGATGCTTGTTGGTGGTCTTCACCTCTTAGAGCATTGGTCATAGCCAGAGGCAGTGCACAGTCCGAGCCGTGGGACTTGTGCGATTATTGGCCACAGTGGCGATGGGATCTGGGAGGACTATTGGTTGGCTAGTACCGTGAGAGGCCAGTTTGGGATCCTGGCATTGAGGTATCCCTTCGTATCAATGCAGGAGACAGAGAGGTTTCAGTGGGACCCAGGCACATTTTGCAGTATCGGTGGGGAGCATCAGCTAGAGAGTAGGCTTCGAGCCACATCGCTGGAGAACAAGCAATTTTTGCTTGATGAGAATGCCACTCTTGATTTAGGAGCGTACTTCGACAAGATCGGGATTAAGCTTGCTCGAGGACAAGCAACGTTTTGCTTCTGGAGACCGTAATATTCCTAATTAGCACCGCTAATTGGAATATTTGATTTTTGTATATGCAATATTCCCATTTTCGGCATCATCCATAACAGGGCTAGGAGGGACTTCCAGAGTTAGGAGCAGACAGGTCACAGGTACAGATTGGTGCTATCAGTGGGCTCAGGAGCTTTTCAGAGGAGTTTTGAGGAGTTTTCATGGTGTCCGGAGGCATTCGCTGGATATACTCCATCATCCGAGCAGTTTGGCTTTCGTTCCGATGCATTCCGATAACTTTCGGAATTTTGAGTCATTTATGGGCTTAACTCAGCTAATTATGCTCAAGGTGGCATTTCGGGAGGAATATGCGATGGAACACCTTAGTGTAATAGCTCATCGGAACAGGGACGAGGAGACCTACACGATGGGACAGTTAGACAGAGATTTCAGTGACCAGAGGAGGCGTGGTAGCCGATATACCCTTTTCTGCATTAAAAAGGAATATTTTATATTATTTTAATAAAAAGGGAAAAGTGCTCCATAAATAAAATAATAATAAAATAATGCTCTAGAAGGCTCCAAGGGATCTATAAAAGGAAGGGAGGAGGCCATTGGGAGACATCTTTTGGAGTAGATCATTTGCTTATGTATGAGAGGTTTGAGGACGTGGTTCTCTACTTCTGCCGTAGCCCCAGGACGGAAACCCTCGGGTGGTTTGTGAGTGTTGGACGAAAACCCAACTCTCTTGAGGAGACTTCACTTAGGAGTTTCACAGAGCTTCAGAGTTAGGTGTGAGGATCACTCAGATCTTCAACTTGGGCTTCATCAGTTTCAGCGGGTTCAGTTTCAGCTGTTGCCGGAGGGAGAGTGTAGCAGTGCAGTTTGTGGCCAGTGCCGTTCAGCAGCTTATCTTGGTGGCCGGTTTTCTATCTCAGCTCTTCTTGGGTCAGATCTATATGTAAACCCCTGTTTATTATCTATAATAAAAGCTGAGATTTCCTTCTGTTCTATATGGTAATGGATTGCAGTGTTTCCTGTCTTTTATTTTACATGGCAATCTTCTGTAAGTAGATGTTGAATTTGTGGCATTTTGTGGAGTTTATTTATTTATCTGCATTTTAGTAAAAATATCCCATTCGGGATATTACAAGCAGACGAGCACCATTTGGTTCGAAATTTCGCGGGGTTTTAGCCGCCACAACAAGGGAAGTGATTATTATTACAAATTTTAGTTGCTGTTGTTGTTATCAAAGGGTTTATCGCAAAGGAAATTTCTCTCAAGGTAAGATCGAGTTTCATATGAAGCGCAGTGTATTATGCTTAAGGAGTCGGGTCTTTGTGGAGGCCGTATGAAAACTTGAAGCCAATCTAGGAGTGTAGAGAGGCCGCATCAAAATCTGAAGAATACCGATTCAGCTGGGTTTGACTGACGCAGTGTGTGTGTCGACCACCAAAGGCCATCATTCTGCTGTCATCCTGTGGTTGCCAGAAAGTCTGTGTAAAAGGAAAAAGAAATGGTATCAGAATTTTGCGTTATGAGACGCAGAGGCAAGAAATAAAATCAAATATTTTTGGTGAGGACCGAAACCCCATCTCGGGGAAGAGCTCGTGCCAGAGATCGGTACAGAAGTGAATGGTGCACGTGATGATACGCATCGCAGTCTAGCAAAGGCACGCTGAAGACAAATTCTGTGGAGCCGAACCTGTGGGGACACACACCGCTGAAAGGAAAAAAGAAATCTCTATCCGACGGCGGATTTCTCCAGATGCGTTGACTATGCGTAGGATTGAGGAACCCGTATGCATAAATGGATTGATTCGACGGTGTAATCCCACGTCAGCCTCACAAAGTGGAATTCCAGCGGAATAAGATCGTAGCATGGTGGCAATGATTGTCATGGCCACACGTGAAGGTAGGTCCCAGCTGGAGTAATACGTCAAAGCAATCAGTCGCGCAATGTGATTAGAAGCTGAACAGCGGGTTGATAGCGTTGGATTAATTGGTTGCGGGTTTTCTAGAAACAGAGCGAGTCGAGGAGTCACAGGACTCTGCAACATATCACCGTTGGGGGGAGCGAATTACTGGCGGTTACCACAGATTGCACGTCAGAGGCATCGAATTGCTGTTGCAGAGTCAATCGGCAGGCAATACAACACAAATTGCACGCGAAGGTTAGGGTGGCAAGACGACACAGGTTTCACGCAAGAGTTTGGAGCAGTTAGCTGTTATGACGTGTAACAATGCTGTTACTGCATGCAGTCTGAAACACGTCTCTCTATCTGTATACCGTTCCCTTTACTCAGCGGAAAGATAGTTTTGTCGGGCAACTGTGGCTGTAACACTGTTGAAAACGGCACATCGAGTTGCTAATTGATGAAGGTTGGGCGAGATTGTAGCAGAGGACGGAATCTCTGAGCAAACCAGGATCTGAGTTCCGTATTACAATTACAAATTGTGGGGCGTCACATAAGTTGCTGCGTGCTGCCATTTTGAGCGGAATCCTCAAGATATATATATCCATCTGGAACAGATCGTGACCGGCATTTTTTTTGTTTGTTAAAATATTTCTTTTGTTTTACAGGAAGCTGTATCTGCTTGGCAAGTGGACAGACATTTTTGGATATGTATGGTGATCACAATGACCCTGTGACAGCAATTAATCCCAAGCGCACCTATGCATTGAAAGTTCCAACAACACATCCAATATATGAAAAATTCCATTTGCAGTGCTGTTAACAGCAGCTTCAACGGATGAGCAACTTTCTGCATTAGGAGAAATTTTATATCAGTCACACTATAGCTACTCCAGATGTGGTCTTGGTTCGGATGGAACAGATCGACTTGTAATTCTTGTTCAACAACTGCAACAGCAGAAAAAGAATGGTTCTGATGAAAGAAGAGGTACTCTGTTTGGTGCAATTAAGTTTAATTGGTTGTATAAGACTGCATATCTGAAACATATATTTTCTGGGTTACTTATCAAAGATACAATTGGTCTGATGGCTGTAGCATCATATTATAGTGATTAGAAATTTATTTGATGTCATCTGGAACATTGCCATTTGAAGCATTTTTATAGACAGGGACTCTCAGTCTCTGTATGCTTCATTACAGTCATAAAACTGAGTTAGTGCAATACTGAGTTGAGACAACTCAGAATTGCACATGCAACATTGTGCAAGAAATCTGTTTGCTAAAACACTTCACTGGAAATTATATAGCAAACTCAGAAAAGTGTATTGAACCCAGGAAAACAGTGGTCTTTCCATTAGTTGAACCATGGAGGAACTTCTAAACAAATTGATGAAAATAAAAGCAGAAAACCTGAGAACTAATCAGAACAGCAGACCCTTCACCAAGAAGGTACATAAATTGCTCCATCAAGAGCATCCGAGGAATACACAAAGAGATAGAGAAGTGGGAAATTGGCTGTATGTACAAGGGATGGACTTAAAGAATGAAAGATCAGAAATTGACGTTTCCATGTTAAAGGAACTGGAATCCTGTCTTTCGAAGGTACAGCAATCTGATTGGTGTTTGAATTGGGCTTTGAAGCCAGCTATGCTTGTATTAATACAAGCTAGATTTTTAGAACATCCAAGTGAGAGAATCCAGCTAATAGTTGCCTCTTGTTTCAGCGATATCCTGAGGATAACAGCACCCTACCCTCCCTACAATGATGATATTATGAGAAGAATTCTCAGATTGATAGTGGGAACCTTTCGGGATTTGGACAACGGTGCAGGCTCTACATTTAGGAGGAAGTTTAAGGTTCTTGAAGCCATGGCCATGGGCCGAACTTATGAGATCATGTTCAATCTTGAGTGTGATGACCTGATTTTGCAGATGTTCCGATGCTTCTTTAGCATTAGGAAACATCATCCTGATATTGTCATAGCACACATGCAGTCCATCTTGTCATCATGTATGGGACACGATGAGACCATTTGCCGGAAGTTGCAGACTAGGTTGCTGAACATTTGGAGGAGGAAGCGGTTGGTCTCGCCTGCTGCTTATGAGCTAGCCCAAGGGCTAGTTGAGCAGAACATTGAATTTCTCGGGAGACAGTTGACCAGGGGGGAGCGGCTCCAGTTCCGTCAGTCAGGCAGCAGAAATGAGCTGAGGAGGAAGGGACTTTGCTTCATTTGCAAAGAACCTTGGGGCCCTAATCACTCATGTGTGAGAGATGCAGATGAGGTGGCAAAGGTAGAGCAGGTAGACATTCCATCCGTATGCCAGGGTGAGGGCTCTTCTTCGGAGAAGTCCATGGGATCAGTTGAGGATGCTTCTGGGGAGCGAGAGCAGCCATGCAGAGATGATGATGACAGTAGACCAGAGCTGTGTTCTAGTGTGCAGGGTGAGCAGTCAGGGGACTGTATAGGTGGTACTCTGGGTGATGAGTCACTTGTGACGATTCAGCCAGAGCAGCATATGATGGAGCCTGAGTCAACAGAGGAGGATACTATGGACATCAGGCATGACATTTCCTTGGGTGAGATCCAGATGGGCACCCACACTGTGCCTATGATAGATATGCAGCTAACATTGGGGTCAGCCTTTGAGGAGGAGCAGTCAGATGCGCAGACACCAATTGTAGATCCATATCCTCTAGAGACATTGGAGGTCGATGGGATAGTTTTGCAGGGAGCTAGGGCACTAGCAAGTACAGAGGTATTGGATGATGGTCGCAGACAGCAGTATCATCGGCTTCGGACGGACCTTCGTGTTTTGAGAGAGAAGGCCACGTCAGTACGGGAGGCCATTTTATTGCAGGACCAGGAGCTGGAGGGTATGAGAGTGACTTGTGCCAAGTCGGCGGCCAAGTTGGTTCGCATTGGGGAACGACTAGATTCCCTGATGGTACAATCAGAGGGCAAGTTGGAGCATCCATCCTTGGGCCGACACATTGATGAGGTGTCGATAGATGTACCCGCAATCAGCAGAGCTGCAGTTTTTTCAGTGAGTAGTACTCTCCAGGAGTACATTGATGGGGCTTGCAGCATATCTTGCCCACTTTGGCCCATTATAGGGAGAGGGGCTTCTTCCTACAGGCAGCTTTCTTTGACAGATAGGGCAGATCAGTGTGAGTCGATTACGGGCTGGCAGCAACACTCTAGGTATATTCCATATGATGTTGTTGCTACATCGGATTCTTCTTCCAGGATGGACTGGCGGGAGATCATGAGTTGGTACCCTCTTGGTGGTACAGTATTCTTCATAGGGAGCATAGCAGAGCAGGGGCCTTTGGACATAGTTACTGTTACAGGTTCCAGTTGGCAGGAGGGCACCGATTGTCGTTACTTCAGGACTCCTTCCCGATTTCAGGAGAGCAGGATCAGCATGGGATTGAGCCAGGAGTTGGATTGGAGAGAGGTGAGGAGTTGGTGTGCAGCTCAGGAGCCGCTTGCTACGTTATAGGTGCACAAAACATTACTGTGGCCGGGGGAGCATTGATGTTTGTTGGCCGACTTACTTCATGGGGCATCGCCCATAGTCGCAGGCAGGCAACCGAGCCGTGACCTGGCGATGATTGGCTGGGGTGGTGGCGATGGATCCGTGAGGATTGTTTGTTGATCGTACGCAGAGATCAGTTTGGGATCCCGCATTGAGGGGTCTCGTCTCCGAGAGGTTCGAATGATGGAGGCGTTGACCCGCAGGCTGGCGCGGGGATCCGGCACTGTCCAGAGGCGCAGTGCCAATGGGAGGTCCGATTTCAGGCTTCGATCGCTGAGGGCAAGCAATCTTGGATATTGAGGTCTCAGAATATTCCCTTTGTTTGGTATCATCCACAACAAAAGCCAGGAGGGACTTCCGTACAGGGCGTACGCGCGGTGGCCGCATTGAAAGCACGTTGCCTGTGAGCTTTTCGGAGGAGTTTTGAGGAGTTTTCATGGTGTCCGGAGGCATTCGCTTGATATACTCCATCATCCGAGCAGTTTGGCTTTCGTTCCGATGCATTCCGATAACTTTCGGAATTTTGAGTTATTTATGGGCTTAACTCAGCTAATTATGCTCAAGGTGGCATTTCGGGAGGAATATGCGATGGAACACCTTAGTGTAATAGCTCATCGGAACCGGGACGAGAAGACCTACACGATGGGACAGTTAGACAGAGATTTCCGTGACCAGAGGAGGCGTGGTAGCCGATATACCCTTTTCTGCATTAAAAAGGAATATTTTATAATATTTTAATAAAAAGGGAAAAGTGCTCCATAAATAAAATAATGCTCTAGAAGGCTCCAAGGGATCTATAAAAGGAAGGGAGGAGGCCATTGGGGGACATATTTTGGAGTAGATCATTTGCTTATGTATGAGAGGTTTGAGGACGTGGTTCTCTACTTCTGCCGTAGCCCCAGGACGGAAACCCTCGGGTGGTTTGTGAGTGTTGGACGAAAACCCAACTCTCTTGAGGAGACTTCACTTAGGAGTTTCACAGAGCTTCAGAGTTTGGTGTGAGGATCATTCAGATCTTCAACTTGGGCTTTATCAGTTTCAGTGGGTTCAGTTTCAGCTGTTGCCGGAGGGAGAGTGCAGCAGTGCAGTTTGTGGCCCGTGCCGTTCAGCAGCTTATCTTGGTGGCCAGTTTTCTATCTCAGCTCTCTTGGGTCAGATCTATATGTAAACCCCTGTTTTATTATCTATAATAAAAGCTGAGATTTTCCTTCTGTTCTATATGGTAATGGATTGCAGTGTTTCTTGTCTTTTATTTTACATGGCAATCTTCTGTAAGTAGATGTTGAATTTGCGGCATTTTGTGGAGTTTATTTATTTATCTGCATTTTAGTAAAAATATCCCATTCGAGATATTACAAACCCTGTTGACGCCACGAAGCCCCGAGTCGGCCATGCTAGCCTCAAATGCTTGTCTTTGCCCCAGGCCCCATGTCAGCAATGGAAAGAGATCTCTCTCTCTCTCTCTCTCACAGCCTAACGCTGGCCCTAAAATACCCTCTGTGTGATTTTTGAAGCCTCCTAGTGCCTCTGCACTGTCCTGCGTAGCTACTTCTTTGTGTTGTCCTTGTTGCTGCTCCCCTACCTCTTACTGACTCTTGGCTCTTGGAATCAGATCATTCCCTCAGCAAATACTACCCCTCACTACAGGAAATTCCTCCATAAATTCTTAGCAAACGTGCCCTAGAATTCAATATCTATTCCTCAATTCTACCAAAAGTGTGTCTTTAACTGACCCTCAAGCCTTTCTCTTATACTTTTTCGTTGAACCCTTCAACAGTTGAGATTAAATCATCCATCAACAGCTGAGATTAAAAGACTGCTTGATCCACGTGACATAAGACAATTTTACGTGTTAATTAATTCACTAATTATTTTATTTTCCTAAGTTGGACTTAGGAAATCCATTAAAAATAATTAATTATTTGAATAACTTGAACACCAACTGATATTTCTCAAATCCATTTCTGGGTCTTGTAGATCAAGTGTACTCTAGTCCCTCCACAAAATTTGGGAGCTAGAGCACAACTGATGCTAACCCAAATACACAAAATCTCAACATAAACTGTATAAGTTACAGCTCGAGTCTCCAATGGCACTTATAAGCAGTACTGATGAAAGGGATTTGAATGAATTGTGGCAGGGGCATCTACATCATGGAGCCTTGAGGATCCTCAAGAACACTGTCACGGGAGCTCCAGAACTTAGCACCAGGAAAGACGATGTCTGCAGGGGGTGTGGCTTAAGGAAGTATGCCAAGGCAACATTTCCAAGAAGTAGTAGAGCCAAGAGTGTGTTGGAATTGATACACTCAAACATTCATGGACCAATGTCCATGAATGCTCTCAATGGTGCAAAGTATTTTGTCACCTTCATTGATGACCATTCCGGAAAGACATGGATCTACTTTCTGAAGACCAAAGATGAGGTCTTTGAGCGATTCAAAGAATTCAAAGCTTTGGTAGAAAATCTAATCGGAAAGCGGATCAAGAAATTGCGATCAGACAATGGTGGAGAATATATTGATAAAGACTTCACAAGGTTCTACGCAAAGTAAGGCATCAAGAGAGAATGGATAGCTCCATATAATCTGAAGTAGAATGGAGTTGCAGAGAGGAAGAATAGGACCATTGTGGAAGCTGCGAGGGCAATGTTGTATGATCAAGACATGCTCAAATTTCTCTGGGTTAAAGCTTGCAATACAACAATGTATGTGCAAAACAGGGTGCCTCATAGAGCATTGGGTAAGGTTACTCCTAAGAGTGTGTTCAGTGGCAGCAAGCCTAAGGTGAGCCACTTCAGGTTATTTGGCAGTATAGTGTATTGCCATACACCCTATGAGAAGAGAAAGAAGTTAGATCAGACTGCAGATAAAGGATACCTTGTGGGATATAGCAAAAATGCGAAGGCATATCACATCTATATTCCTGAGAATAGGAAGATCGTAGTAAGACGGGACATGAAATTCATGGAGGAGAGAGCCTTCAAGAGATCCCGAGAAATGTCTACAACTACGCAGTCTGAGGAGGATCCGTTGGTTCAGCCACAACGACCTACAGAAGATGGGTCCAGTGCCTCTCCACGACACAAGGATCCTAAGGAAAGTTCTTCCAAGGAAGTGCAAGAAGGAGAGCAGGTGAATCCACCCACCACTAGTGGAAGGACGAGCAGAGAACTCCAACAAACTCTGAGGGATGCAGAGGAATTTACTGGAGCCCCTAGAAATGAGAAGAGGGAACGCAAGCATCCAGACAAGTACCAGGCACTGGTAGCACAGGTTGGAGAACCCTCTAGTTTTCGAGAGGCAACTCAACATCAGGTGTAGGTAGACGCTATGGTGGAGGAGAACAGCTCCATCATGACAAATGATGTATGGGAATTAGTCCCTAGACCTCAGAACATATTGGTTGTAGGATCAAGGTGGATCTACAAGATTAAGTATACTGCAGATGGCAGCATAGAAAAATTCAAAGCCAGGTTTGTGGCTAAGGGGTATGCAGAGAAGGAAGGGATCGATTATGAAGAAACCTTCGCCCCTGTAGCTCTAAACAGTTCGATCAGATCCGTCATCTCTCTTGGGAAATTCACCAAATGGATGTCAAGACAACGTTCTTGAATGGGGTGATAGAAGAGGAAGTGTACATAGAATAGCCAGAGGGCTTTGACACGCATGAGCAGAAGACTCATGTATGAAGGCTTAAGAAAGCCTTGTACGGACTAAAGCAAGCCCCTAGATCATGGTATGGGCGAATTGATAGCTATCTGCAGAAGATGGGATTTTTCAAGAGAGACGCAGATCCCAACGTCTACTATCTAAGAGTAGGGGATCAGCCGCTAATTATGGTATTATATGTAGATGATCTGTTCTTGACTGGATCATCTAAGCTCATCAAAGACTGCAAGGAAAATCTAGCTACAAAATTCGACATGAAGGATCTAGGGCAGATGCACCATTTTCTTGGTTTGGAGGTGTTGACACTGGAGTGGCACCTGATGATAATGTGAAGACTCCATGCCCAAGGATGAACCATAGGACACTTGTGCCATCGGATATTATTAGATATCATCAGTTCAACAGAGTTTTTAAACTCTACTTCTTCTTCTTATCATTTTCTTCTTCAGTCCTCAGATTCCGCAGCCCTACGGAGATATTGTATAAATGTCGCTAGCATGATGAATAAAGCCATGTAACAGGCCTAGGATATTGGAACTCGATCAGCAAGCGAGTACACCTTGGAGTGTTTTTTTTACTTGGCTAATTATTCCTTCTTTTGAGCGGCGAATAATTTTCTAGGTTTTTTCACTCATTGCATTACCCCAAAGTGGGGGTGACGGCTTGAAAGTTGAGCCCCTAATGCATCTTAGTGTCTAGAGCCCATGTATATTACCATGCTAGGTCATCTCTGAAATTTCGCAGAATTTGACTAGGTCTAAGTAAGATTTTTTTAATAATTAAAAATTTCCCACAAAACGAAATTTTTTAATTAAATTCTATGTAATGATGTAAATAAGTGGCCTTCGGAAATGTCTGGGGTGTGTGACTACTCAAAAGTCATCCTTAGAGGCCCAGCATTATCTTAGGACCCACTTTGGGGGTCAAAAAGCAACTTATAGTCCCTCAAAAGCCAATTTTCCTAGTGTCAGTGGCAAAAAATGAGAAAAAGTTCAAAAAAAATTCAATAATTGGAAAAATTCAGAAATTTTTCCAAAGTCAAAATGAGTCAAATTTTGACATGGCAGATTCAGTGAAGGTCAAAGATGATGTGGCAGCCATGTGGGGCCCACCACATGAAGCACAACTCTATTCAAATTCAATCAAATCAAAGAGGGCCCACGTTGAGTTAAAGAGGCAGCGTTGAAATATTAAGTATGGCTAGAGTTCAAATAATTCGATTTATTTCAACATGTGGGTGCACATTAAAATTAGAGGGGGGCAAAGTGAATGACATGGCAACCACTTCATCACCATGAGTGGGCCAAGTCAACATAAGTCAAAAGGGGCTCGAATTACCCACTCAAAAGGTGAAAATCAGCTTGAAAGTGTTTTGCGGAATTGTTAAAGGATGAGTAGGGACAAGACTGCCACATGGGACAGTTCTTGTCCCCCACTTAATTTCACTTGTCTCCCACTGATATCTACACACAGCCAATCAGAATTAAATGCTCAGATTAACATGAGTAGGTGAAATACGTAGCAGCAAGTTAAAGCTAATACGCAGATCTGTTTTGAAAGGAGATACGCATCAGCTTGAAGCAAATATTTGATGACTGTTAGCTGCCAGATTTTGTGGATATTTTCTCCCTCACCATCATCCACTTGTACGCAGTTGTCATCTTCATGTCTATACGCAGCCCTGTTCAGCAAAGGATAACACAGACTTATGGAACAGCATGACACTTGATTGGCAAGGTGTCAAATTGCAATTTGTGATTGAAGAGTTGTGTGGGAGTTTACCCACTCCAAATTACACATGGCAATTCAAAGCAAAACACATGTGAAGAAAAGGATGGTACGTTGATCTTCAAAGGAAACAACAACCAACAGTTAGAAGTGTACGCTGCCCATTTTGGAAGCCACCTACAGCAATCAAGCAACCACTTGGAGATTTGTTTAAGCATTGAGATCTTCACCATTGCTACACTTGTTATTTGATCTTTGATTGAGATTTTCTCCCATAGTTCTATTTAAATGAGCCTTGGGCTCTCATTGTAATCATGTTTTTTACTAGCTATTGTGTTTGTGGAAGCGCTGCTGCCTTTTACACTTTCAAAAATATCAATAAAGACTTTGGGGTTTCATTCATGAGGTGTTTCTCCTTTTGGAGTGTGATGAATCGTTGATCATTGGTATAATTCCTTTTACTCATGCTTTGATCTAATTTGTTTCCATATGCTCTCGTAGATTTGTTAATGTAGAGCTATCTTACATTGACATTTGATTTAGGAGTATGCTCTAGGTATAGAATGCTCTAGTTGGTTTCAAATAAATCTCTAGAGTTTCTTATCATTGTTTATTGTTAGATCTATATGGAACTAATTCTTGATTGAAGTTTTGCAGAGGGAACATCTTGTTGGGATCAAAGAATCAAGCATTGGGGGAAGTCTTTGGAGAGACCAACCCACTCTTGATACATTCTCAAAGGAGCTCTCATTCGTTCTTTGAACCTTCATAGTCTTATCTTACAGAGTGATGGTTTTGCAGGGGTTTTGGGACATAGCTTGTATACAAGCCGAATACTTCTAAATTTGAATATCTTTTAAAACATTATACTTCATTGCTTTCATTTGCTATCTAAGAGTTTGAAGATTACTAAGCAAAAAGGAGAGTTTACTCGAACTCTTTGGCTTAGCCCTTTGTAAATTGTTGTGTCATATTTTGTAATTTTATCTGTCTAATATTTGATCAGTCTTGTAGCCCTCTTTCCGATTTTTTTTTCTTGTGACAGCTTGAATGGACAATTACAAGAAATTACTAACAAGTTGTTGCAGGACCTTCGGGCTCTGAATTTCAAATGAGGAAGATAACTCTCTCTCTTATTTGGTTGTGGGCATAGAAGAGGCTTAGCTTCTCTTCTCCTATTGTAAAGTCTGAATTCTTTTGAGATTTTTAGAAATTCTCATCGAGGAAAAGTCTATGGTCTCAATTTATATTTGTAAAGACTTTCCTTGGTTTAGAAAAGGCCTCATGGTCATTTCCTTCTTGTAAAATTAATAAAAATTTCTGTTTTTCTTGTGGGAGCGTGGGTTTTACCCATTGGCATCCCTATCTCTCCATTTCAAAGGAGAGAATTTGTAGATGGATTGACATGGTGGTTTTGACGTTTCCATTTTCTTTCACATCACATATGCATGCTCTAATTGGGAAGTAACACAAATCACATAGTCCTTTAAATTCCTAATTTGCAATCTCATTTGTCATCACTTACTTATGTTTTGTGATCTATTTCTGATTTGGATAAGTTTCACAATATACTACAAATAAAGAAGCATAGCACTTTCAATTTATGGCAACTTGAGTTATTGTTCTAACTATGAAGCATATTTAATTGAATCATCTCCATCTTTTACATAGCACTTGCAAACTCACTTTCATATCATTTAGGCATTTCACTTTGCATACTAGACTTGCATTTCTAAAAATTAACCTCCAACTTAAGTTGGTTGTATAGACATTAGGGACCCTCCACCCCTATGGACTCCTCACTGTGAGATCCAGATTTTGGGCGAGGGTGAGGTCTGGGGACAAGAGTTAAATTGAAAATTGTTTTAGAATTCTACTAATAAAATAAACCAAGAGCACCTTCTCATCACAACTTTACTCGCAATTTTTTTTATCTCATGTACTTGTTACTTTGGTGGTTATTTAGCTCATGAATATTTAATGTTACTATCCTTTGTTACTTGAGCACTCTCTTACAAGTACTTTTTCATTTATTGCTAGTGATGCTTATATGTTAATCTTGGTCTAACACTTAATTTGTGGGATTTTTGTCATTGTATCGTGAATTTCATTTTTGAGAAGGCACTTGTCATTTAATTTAAAGCACTGGTCTATATTTTGAACACATCATTGAATATTGCTCATATACTTATATGCCTGTTTACATCTTGGAATTAATTCATTTTTTATAAGTAATTCCTTTTAATAAATTCTCCTAAAAACCTCACATTTTTTATTTAGTTTGCCTTTAGGGACCACCCCCCTTAGCTAACCTAGGTGATAGCTTAAACAGAGAGAGTCGGGAATAGGTGACAACCCCTTCTCTAAGTTCGTTGCCATCAACCACACCTGTGGGGTTGAAGGCTTTTCCCACTAACTATAGGTAGGTGTAAGCGGCAAGCGATAACAGGAGGTTTGGCAGCAGAAGGGAGAAATCTTCCTTGGGCAAGGAATATATACTATAAAGATCCTGAAGAGATTTCAGATGGAGGACTGTAGACCTATGGCTACGCCAATGATAACAAAATGGAAGAAGATCGACACATCCGAGGATGATGAGGTTGGTCCTCCCTTGTATAGGTAGCTAATAGGATCATTGATGTACCTGGTCAACACTAGACCAGACATCTGTTATGCCGTGAATACCCTCAGTCACTTCATGGTAGAATCAAGGATGGCTCACTGGGCAACAGCCAAACATGTTCTCAGATACTTTGAAGGGTACAGTCAAGCTTAGATTGAAGTACACCAAGGACAATGAAATCCAGTTGAGTGGGTTCACTGACGTAGACTAGGTTGAAAACCCAGTAGATCGAAAAAGTACCAGTGGGTACTATTTCAGTATCAGATCAGGAATGACTTCCTGGTGCAGTAGTATACAAAAATCCGTGGCACTGAGCTCAACCGAGGCTGAATATATGGCAGCTAGCATAGCTTCGTGTGAGGCCATATGGCTTCGTAAGTTGCTCATGAACTTGCTCAAGAAGAGGATGGAAACGACCAGAATCTTGTTTGATAATCAGAGTTGCATCAAGCTCTCTGAAAATCATGTGTTTCATGACCGGTCGAAGCACATTGACATTAGGTGTCACTTCATCAAAGACTATGTCCAATGAGGAGTTGTACAGTTGAAGTACATTCCTACAAAGGAATAGGTGGCAGATATCCTCACAAAAACTATGGGTAAAATTAAGTTTACTTACTTCAGGGATAAGATGGGATGGTCAAGAACAAGGTTGCGGGGAAGCTTCACCCCCCCCCCTCGTTCCTGTTTCCGAAACATGCTCTGTTCGGGAGTGTTTTGGAAGCGTTCTGAAACGCGCTCCTGAAAATGCTTCTTGAGGGGAGCGTTTTCGGGAGCGCGTTTCCGAACCTGTTAAAACGCTCCCTGCCTTTTCGGGAGCATTTCCGGAAGTGCCCTGAGCGCTTCCGGCATTTAAAAAACGCTTCAGGAGCGTTCCCTCCCGAACACTCCTCGGAACGAAAAACACTTCCCGCCGGGCGGAAATTTTTTTCAATGAAAAATTCGTTTTGTTTATAAAGTGGGGGGGGGGGGTCATTTTGTTTTTATCGTTTGTTGAGTGAGTGAAAGAGAGCAAGAAGAGCTTGAGCAGAGAACTGGAGAGCTGAGCTGCAGAAGTGACAAGGAGAGCAAGGAGCAAGTTGCAAGGCAACAGGAGGATTGCAAGAAAGAGGTAGGCCTTTTAATCCAATTTTGTATTTTCTTGGATGAATTTGTAGGTTGTTTAAAAATAAAAACTTAATTTTTTCTTGAATGTTGCATTTTATTGGGTTTAAAACTTAAAAAAATGAATTGTTTTTTTCCTATGTTGCATTTCCTATACCCATTTGGCATTTTTCCATTTGTTTTGCAGGCTAGAAACTTGAAACTTGAAACTTGTTTCCATCATGGCTATATGGCTAGGGATTTTCCTCATGTTGGTTCCTTTCTTTGTGATAATGGTGTTGGAGAGTAGTAGAAGAAAGAGGCAAATCAGAGAAAAGGAGGATGAAGAGGAGAGTTATGGTGGATTTGAAGAAAATCCTGAAGAGGAGGAGGATTATGTTGAGGAGGAAGTGGGGAGTGGAGAACATGAGGACACAGATTCCCCAACTAGACAAGACCAAACTCAGACACCTTTGTGGAAATATGTTCAGAAACAGGAAGGAGGGAAAGGTGGTGGAACCACTAAATTTATTTGCCCCATTGCAATAAACAATACCATGGTTCATACACCCGTGCGAGAAGGCACCTTTGTGGGAAAATGCCAGGGGATGGAGAAAAAAATATTGGAATCAAAATTTGTACTAGTGTGCCAGCAACACAGAGAGAGAAATATAGGAAGGAAGAGGAGGCTGCCCTATAGAGATCATTTAAAAGATCTAGGGGTTTCATTGATTCTTATTCAGGCCCAACACGTCATGGACAAACAGGTTCAACTTCCACCCATGCCAGTGGTTTTGGAGGCGGTGGCACACCTGGATTAAGGCGTAGAACCATATCCGATTTCCTGGACGAAGGGTGTAGGAATGATGTGGATTCAAAAGTTTACCAGTTTCTATATGCATGTGGGGTGCCATTCAATGTTCTTCGCTCACCTTATTGGCATGAAATGGTTTCTACCATTAATGATGCCCCCAAAGGATACAAAAGCCCTGGGTATGACAAGGCCAAAACCGTGGGTCTTGATCATGAAAAAGCTAAAATAAACCATTCTTTGGCTAGAATGACAAATTCGTGGAATGAGCATGGGGTGTCCATTGTCTCTGATGGATGGACCAATGTAAAAGGAAATCCATTGATAAGTGTTTTGGCTGTGTCGGTTGGTGGTGCAATCTTCCTGGCAGCATATGATTATTCAGACAAATTCAAAACCGGCATTAACATTGCAGAACCATTACTTGATATAATTGAAAAGACTGGGCCATACAATGTCATATAGGTCATCACTGATAATGCTGCTAATTGTAAGGCAGCAGGAGCAATTATTGAGGATAAATACCCCAACATTTTTTGGTCTGGGTGTTTGGTTCACACAATGAACCTTTTGATGCATGATATCATCAAAAACAAACAACCTCAATTCAAATGGCTTGGTGATTTGTACAAGAGAGGTAAAAAAATGATAAAATTTATTATAAATCATAGCAATACCCATGGGCTTTTCCGTACTCACTCCAAATTGGAGTTGTTGAAGATAGCAAAGACTAGATTTGCTAGCTATTACCTCACCTTCAGGCGCCTTTTGAAGGTAAGAGAGTCATTGGCTGCAATGGTATCAAGCCCACACTGGCAACTATTAAAGGACAGGGCAGCAACAATAGTTGATAGGCAAGGTTTCGAACATGTGGAGAAGACAGCCCTTGACCCTCTGTTTTGGGCACGTGTGAGGGAAATTTTGAATTTTACCAAGCCCATTTATCACATGATTCGGTTTGTCGATACTGATAAACCAGTGATTGGGGAGGTTTATGAGCAGATGGACAGTATGTTGGGGCAAATAAAAGATATTGTTAAGGATAATGATCCCAACTTGTATGCTATGATTCATGACTGTGTGTGTGCACGATGGAATAAACTCAATGTTCCACTACATGCCTTGGCATATATCCTTATGCCAAAATATTTTTCTCCATCTTGGTTGGGCCAACCTGCACTTGGAGGTGGGGTTAGGATGAAACCTCACACAGATCTAGAGGTACAAGAGGGGTACATGAAGGCATTAGACAAGTTGGTACCCGACAGGGAGGAGTGTGCTAGATTGCGCCTTGAATTAGGCAAATACTTCAGTTGCACTGCTAACTTTGGTTCTTTCCATGCAATGGAAGACAGGGACAGATTTGATGCTCTCACATGGTGGGAAGCATATGGCGACATGGGACTTTTGCCAAAGTTGGCTAAAAAAGTTCTCTCACAGGTTGTGAACACTTCTTCTGCAGAGAGGTGTTGGAGCACCTACAGCTTCATACACAATGTGAGAAGAAATAGGCTGAATGAAAACCGAGCTGAAAGCTTGGTTTATGTGCATTACAACTTGAGGTTGTTGAGCCATTACTGTGATCGGGCAAATGAGGATCAATCATACAGAGTCTGGGACAACAACCCAGAGGATGATAATTTGGAGGACGGCACGGTACATATGGAAGAATTGGAAGCAGAACTTTTTAGGGATGATGATGAAGCATCAGCAGCACCGCCACACACAAGGCCAGTCCCACCATCTACTAGTAGCAGTGCGAGTGCGGGTGCCAGTGCCAGTTCTCGATATCACACTATTATTCCTTTGCAGATCCAGCTTCCACCTTCTAGTCATTGTCGTGGTACTCCTGAGAGTACTAGAAGACCAAAATTTCCTCGTGGCTCGCACAAATTAGACATTTCTCGTGGGCGTGGCAAGGGGCGAGCCAGTAGATAAAATAGATTTTTTGTTTACTAGTCTTTTCTATTTGTTGTTGACAGTTGAACAGTTGAAACTTGACTCTTTCATATATTTAATGAATATTTAAGTTTGAAGTTTGAATTTGAAAGGTGAAACTTTGAAGTTGGCATTTATAAGTTTACAAGTCACTATGAATTATGAATATGATGCTTCATGAAAGTTATATGGTGATCAATGAATCAATGATGATAAATGTTATATAATATCAATGATGATAAATGTTATATATTGAATTTTGAAATCAATGAATCAATGATGATAAATGATATATATCAATGATGATAAATGTTATATATTGAAATTTGAAATTAATGAATCAATGATGATAAATGTAAATTGAATTTTGAAATGAATCAATGACGATAAATGTTAGATATTCAAATTTGAAATCAATGATGATAAATGTTATATATTGAATTTTGAAAGCTTAAAACCTGCAGATTGATGATTCGCGAGACTCAAGAGTCAATATGTTGTATGCTTCCAACTTGTGGGCGTGGTTGATGAAGATTATAACTTCTAGATGATTGATGTTATATGATTCAATCTATGTTTTTATGTTTTTTATGTCTAATTCATCATTCTACATGTTTTTGTTGACATATATGTATCAAAATATTAAAAATATATATATATATATATATAAACGCTTTGGACCGGAAGCTTCTAAAAATGGCGCTCCCGCTCCCAAGTAACCTTGGTCAAGAACCCATTCCAATAGAATGGGCGGACTTGAGATCCAGAGGGAGTTGGAGTACGGATGAGGTAGTGGCAGAGATGCTGTCACGGGCAGCAGCGCAGAGATGAGGAGCAACAGCGCAGAGATGAGGGGTAGCAGTGCAGACAACAGCAACGCAGTGGATGCTTCAGGTCAGAGCAGATGCAATTGGTATTTTGCTTGAACACTTTCCTCGTTAAGAGGGAGTGTTGCTTTTGTAGCATTGGAAAGTGTTTCAAGTCTCATATTTTGGGAGGAGGCTTGGACATCAATATTCCAGAGAACCCAAAAACCGTTTGCGGAAATTCCACTCGGTTCATGCTTTATTAAAATAATTAATTATTTTAAAGTGGTCCCTAGGTCTAAACTTAGGGAAATTAAATAATTAAAGGGTATTAATAAAGCAGAGTGTGAATCTTCTAGAAAACAAAGATCAAGTCATGTTTTAATCTCAGCGATTTATTAGAGATCTAATCTAGGTTGTTGATTCATCAACAAGAAGACTATAAGAGAAGGCTTGAGAGTCATTTGGAAAGCAAGTCGAACATACACTCAGTACCTGAAGGAAATCGATTCTGAAGGAATAGAATTCGATTTCAAAGGGAGAGGTTGTAGAGGCAGAGTTGCAAAGGTAGGAGTTAGGGAAAGTCAACAGAGGAAGAAGAAGGCAGGAGGATGATGCAGAGGGGACAGTGGTAAGCAGCAGCACTGGTCCTCCACGCAGAGTGACACAGTCCAGCACAGTGATTGCGCAGGAGACCACCTAGAGTGATGCAGAGGGAGGAAGGGTGCCTCTAGTGTGTCAGAAATTCTTCCGAAGGGTTCAGAAAAATTATCTCAGGTGTATTCTAGACATCTGCTTATCAAATTTATGTAAATGATTTCCACTGTTGAAGAATAATACAAACCCTCATCTGCTGCACCAGTTTTCCCGCATTGGGTGTTTCCGAAGACAATTGTCCAAAAATAATTGTGTTCATGTGATTGTTTCTATTGCGTTATATGCATTCTATTTGATTTTATGCTTATGATTAAGTGAATAATGCAGTTGTGTTTAATTCAGAATTTACTGATAGTATTTGTAAATAACTTATCATAAATAAGTAGGCAAAATAAATCAATCACTGCAGTAGTATTTCAGCTTGAAAATTTCATAGCATGTACACAGGTGTCTTTAGCTAAGAGGAAAGAAATGGAAAAAGTGGCCAATGTTGGTGTGGTAAGGGTGGGTGCATCATCTAAAAAAACAAAAATGATGATCCCCTTCCATTCTTGAGGAAAACAGCAACAAATTTCCATTTGAGAGTTTTGATGAGGGTGTGGGTCAAGCAGCAAAAAGAAAAGCAGTAGCACTTGGTCCAATAGACAAGATTTTTCAAAAAGAGAAACGGGAAGAGCTTGATCTCACCATTGGATTCTTTTTCTATCATAACTTCATATCCTTTAATGTTGCACGCTTACCTTTATTTCTTGAGATGTGTCGAGCACTAACTCAAGGGGCTCCATTAGGGTATGTGCCTCCTGGGTCAGAGAAGCTTAGAACCACATTGTTGACTAAGACAAAGAAAGAGGTGGACAAAATGCTTGAGCCTATTAAATCAGCGTGGCCAACATCTAGGGTTAGTATTGTTTCTAATGGACGGACAGATCTAGCATGCCACCCACTCATCAACTTCATGGTGTCTTCCTTAAATGGACTGGTATTCTTGAAATCAGTGGATGCACTTAGACAATACAAGGATGCACAATATATTGGTGAGTTGTTCATTAAAGTTATTGAAGAAGTAGGTGTTGATTCTTGTGTGCAAATCATTACAAATAATCCACCTGTTTGCAAGGTTGTTGGGATGATTGTGGAAGCTAAATATCCACAAGTATTTTGGACACCTTGAATTGTCCATTCCTTGAATTTAGCACTTAAATCTATTGCTTTTGATGTGCCTTGGATTGAAAGTGTTATTGAGGATGCACGACATATCCGCAACTTTGTACAAAATCATACAAATGCCCTCACAATCTACACGGAATACACCCATCTATCATTGTGGATGATTGCATATACACAGTTTACCTCTTCATTCATCATGTTGAAGAGATTGAGGGAGGTCATGACAGCCCTTGGGGCCATGGTCATTTCAGAGTTTTGGTCTTTTTTGAGAAAGACAGATCAAGTTGCCTCAAAAAGAGTCGAGGACACAGTTTTAGATGATGCTTGTTGGGAGAGGGTATATCTCACTATTAAGATTATGTGCCCTATCATTCCTTTGCTACGATTAGCGGACACAGACCAACCCATCCTAGGAGAGGTTTATGAGGGATGGGATTCCATGATTGAGTCTGTGAGGACCATTATTTTACAAAGTGAGTGCCATGAGTATGATATATCATCATAGGCCTTCTTCACCACCATACAAGATATTCTTGTCAGTAGATGGGACAAGAATTGCACACCTTTGCATTGTTTGGCTCACTCATTGAACACAAAATACTACAGCCATGAGTGGCTGAATGGTTGACCTTCCCGCAAATTCCCTCCTCACATGAACGGCGAAATTTCACAAGGGAGGAAGGATGCATTGAGGCGGATATTTCAGGATAGACCATCCCTTGATGAAGTAGAGGATGCCTTTGCAAAGTTTTCCACTGGCACTGGGCGATTTGCAGGCTATGAAATGATTAGAGACAGGGGGCTAAGAAGCCCTATTCTTGGTGGGCAACTCATGGGGCAACAAGCCCTCCTCTACAGCAGTTAGCCATGAGGATCCTCTCTCAGGGGACTTCATCCTCTTGTTGCAAGAGGAATTGGAGCACATATGGGAATTTGTAGTGTCAAGAAGAGCAAGCTTGAGCAGTCCAGAGCAGAGACAATGGTGCATGTGGCATGTGCACACCAACTTTTGTCTTATTTGCAGGCATAGGGATGAGTAGTTGAAGGGAAAGACAAAGATGTGGGATGTCTTTCCTGATGATATGGGTTGGACAGCAGTGTTGAGTTGGAATTGACTAACTTGGATTCTAATGAGCCAGTGCTAGAGCCTGTCACTTTTGATGATGGTGATATTGTTCAGAGGTCATCCTCCACACCGGTAGATGTAGAGATGACATTGGATACAGAGGAGGATGCAGCAAAAGAGAGCAGTGGTGACCATGACAATGATGATGATTGATGGCTCATTAGCTACCTACTGTCTTGTACTTGTAGTTGATTTGTATTTTCTATTTCTATTTTCCATTGGCATTGCTACTACCTATGTAACACATTTTGATTTTGATGACTTAATGAGAAAAATGCAGTTTCTTGTATTTATGCTATAAGATCATTGATGAATCTGTCACAATTGTATCTGTATGCATAACGTGACTTTGTAAAACTTACAAATTTTTAATTTACAATGTAGAAATCTAGATCTATGTTTGAATTTGTATCATGAATGAGAATTTGTGTAAGAAATATCTAATTTCTAATATATATATATATATATATATATATATATATATATATATATATATATATATAACGTGTCCTATGTGTCCTGTTCTAGGGGGTCAAAGTGCCTGTGTCGGACACTCGAATTTTCATGTCCTGCATGTCCCCTGTCCCCGTGTTAGGTGACTTAGTTCTCTAATCATAGTTTTTAACAACTACCCTTTGGCTAATTCATGTCATGAAATTTTGTTGAAGATTACTCATTGGAGGAAGTAACATAGAGTGCACATTTATTGTTAAATTCGAGTATTTTGGATATATGAAGTAAAAAAAGTCTAAAGATCTTCCCTAACCACTCAGCCACAACTTCTATTCTGCTAAGCCCCCTTTTTCGTTATGACATTTTGTTGTCACAAAATCTACATTCGCCTTCTAACAAAATGCTACAAATTTTGTGCAATTTAAGAACATTCACATTGAGTACTGGGAATTGCGCAGAGTATAGAAAGATTGAACGACGTGCCTATACACCATTCCACCAATTGCTAATACCATATAAAATAGAAACCTTAAATTAAAAATCACGACTAGTGGCCATAATCGCATTGATTCAAAAGAAAGTTATATTCAAAGCCACCCATTATCATAAACTAGCTATGGTAATCAGTATATCTAACAATCCAACATCATACAAATGATTAATCAATTGTTGTTTGTTTTTGTGAAAATTCCTGGATCTAAATGATATCCATAATCCTACTACTACCATCTGAATGTACTTCTCCTATTTGTAAATTACATTACAGAATTATTACAAATTTCTTCATGAAATATTGAAGCAAATTACTGAAGAAACCTACACTTAATTACTTATGATTCTGAAACAAGGAAATTGAGCAAAGAAAAATATACACATAGGACACCATTATTTTTGGACGAAAGTCCCCGGAAAAACCCAATGCGGGGAAACCGATGCAACAAATCTGAGGGTTTGATTTTATTAAGCAGTAACAAATTCTGAATACATCTCTGAATACCACAAAGGTTATTTAGTTACAAAGAGAGAAATACTGGCAAAAATATTGTGAGTTTTACCTCTCTCAATCACTGAAAAAAAATCTCGGTTGATCCAGTCACTGGATGAGGTGCCCCTAGCAGGCCCTGCGCAGTCCCTGCGTCAGCCTCTCTAGGCACTGCATCACCCAGCTAGGTGAACGATCTGCAGCCCGGAATTACTGCTCTCAGCCTCCCGGTCTCACACCCCGGATCTCAGCTTCTGAAACTGATTCTTCTACAAAATATCGGACTCTTTCTCACCCTCTGCGCTGCCTCTGTGTGGCCCTGTGTGAGAGTTGTTGGATCACTCTCTGCCTCTCTCTGTTGATGATTCTCCGAGTGAGAATATCTCTCTCAGGAAGTTATCCCTAACCCTCACTGCGCTAAAATCACTTACATGGAATTCTCCTCTAAGCACTGCTCACTTCAGAAAATCGATCAATTAGATTCACTTGGTGTGTCTTTCCAAATGACCCTCAAGCCTTCCTTTATAGCCTTCTCGTTGAGACTTCAACTGCCGATATTAGATCTCCAATCAACGGCTAAGATTATAACTAGACTTGATCCATGTTCTCTAGAAGATTAACGCTTTGTTTTATTAATACCCTTTAATTATTTAATTTTCCTAAGTTTAAACTCAAGGTCACATTAAAATAATTAATTATTTTAATAAAACACATTCTGAGTGGAATTTTCGAAAATGATTTCTAGGTTCTTTGGAATACATGTGCCTAAGCCTCTCCACGAATTTTTAGACTTAGAGCACTTCCGATGCTACCAAAAATCAACACTCCCTCTTAGCGAGGAAAGTGCTCTAACAACATGCCTGCTGCACATTGCTCTGACCCTGTGTGAAAATTTCTTAATCTAAGAGACCCTACTGCTAAACATTGATTTACTTCTCCTACTTGATTAATCATACAAGTTATTTATTTGAATATTCAGAAAAACAGTGAAGTAAATACAAATAGCAGTTGACACACAGATCATTTACTGAATAACACGATCATATGACAAAGTGACACAGATTTTTCGGAGAAATGTCCCCGGAAAAACCCAAAACGGGAAAACCGGTGCAGCTAGCTGTGGAGGGTTTTATTATTAAGCAGATTCTGAATACAACAAATTCTGGGCACCAGACATGGTTGGCCCTACAGAGGAAAATAGGCAACAATACCTCTTTCACTCAGAGACAGGAAATATGGTTGATTCACACCCTCAAATGGGATTTACAGAACTCGAGCCCTTTCTGGCCCACTAGAAACCCCAGCGCTGCTCCTCAGCACTCTGCGTAAGCCTTCCTAGCCTGCGTCAACCTCTGTGCTGCTCTGGAAGGGCCTGCGTCACCCTTGAAGGGCTTACATTGCCCCTACGTTGCCCTAACTGGGCCTGTGTCAGCCCTGGGTGGCTCCTGCTGCCTTTGTATGGCCTCCGATGGACTAAATGGCTATGGGTTGCCTCTACGCTGCTCGGTATGTCGCCTCTCTGTCATTGTTGTACTCTTGGCCTGGGATCAGATCATCCCCTTGCCAATACTTCCACTCGCTGCACTGCAAACACTCCTAAAATTCTTAGCAAACCATGCCCTAGAATTTCAGCTTAGCTTCAGTGCTCCACTAATGTGTGTGTTCTCCAACTGACCCCAAGCCCTTCTCTTATACTTTTCTCTTTGGGAAATCAACGACCGTGATCTAATCTCTAATCAATAGCTAAGATTAGAAGTTGCTTGATCCACGTCACTTAAGTCATTCTCATCACATGTTTAATTTAATTCACTTTAATCTTTTAATTTTCCTAAGTTAGACTTAGGGTCCTTAATTAAAAAATTTAATTATTTGAACATCTCTTAAACCTGATGGAATTTCCCTAAACGCTTTCTAGGTATTGGAGATCTCATGTACTCTAGCTCCTCCACAAAATTTGGGAGCTAGAGCACATCTGATGCTACCCCAAAATATCAACACTCCCTCTTAGCAAGGAATGTGCTCTAGCGATACAATCACCCCGAAGTACTTCTCTAATCTCTGGCATCGGTCTTTGCACTAATGCTTGGCATGTTGGCCTTCACAACTGTGTTGTTGCTGCTCTCCGTAATGTTGCCCATGACTCTACCACCGTCACTACTACAACCGTACTGCAGCTCCCTCTCAAATTGTTGCATCGTGCTGCCAACTACTGCACTGCAACTCAGTTGCTGAGAGTAAGCAACTGAAGGACCCCTGCCCAATGAAAGACAAGTTGGGCTGCATCTCATCACTAAGATCCTTAGGCTGCTACTCTACGTTGTCCTCCTGAAGCCATTGCGTTGTTGTAGCTCTGCGTTGTGTAAGCATGCCTCCTCTGCGTTGTTGAAGTCCCATCAACGCCTCTGCATTGTTGCCTCTACGCTGCTGCTGCCTCTGCACTGCGTTGCTCCCTTTACAGCTTCCAGCTCTGCCTCTTCTCCATCCGTGATCCTTTGCACCCACTGCTCCAGTCATTCCCGCTACTGTCTTAAGGCTCCCGTAGCACAGATGTGATCCAAGAGTTGGGTTACTCAACGATCCCGCCACCACACTATAGTTGCTCTATAGATCAATATCGCCCCACTTCCGTGGCTCATGAGCACTCATGGCTACGTCATCGTCGTAGCCATCGTCTTCTTTAGTTGTCACAGCCTTGGAACTAGAAGCTTCCTTGTCCTTCTTCCTTAGAGGACAATTGTTGGCTAAGTGTCCAAGTTCACCACATTGGAAACATTTGATCTTAGATAGATCACGCTTCTTTTAAGTTTTTACCTTGCTGCTTCTTAGATGCTAGGGTTGCATCTTCCTCTTCCTTCTTCACTTTGCTTGATCTGGTGCTGGCTTGTCTCTTGGTCATTCGTCAGATTTCCTCTTATCGGAGGATAGCCCACATGTCGTCCCAGTTTGGAAGGTCATGTCTGCCCAAGATGCTTTGGACAAATGTTTCCCAATCCTCTGTGACTGCATTTAGAGCAGTCCTCACCATGACATCATCATCCACCTTCACCCCCATGGCAATCAGCTGATCTCGAATCGCCTACAACCTGAAGAGGAAACGATCGATTTCCTCTCACTTAGTCATCATAAGCAACCTCATCTGGTTCTCTAGAAGCATCTTCTTCTACACGGATTGCCCTTGATACAGTGTGGTTAAAGCTTTCCACATTTCATTACCTGTCTTCTTCTCGGCTATGTGTGGTACCACATGATCCTTAACCCCGTCCATGATGAAGCACTTGGCATGTGCCACTGCTCCATTGTGCTTCGCGAGAAGAGTAGCATCGGTTGGTTTAGCCAAGGCACTCTCTACATGCTCACGTATATCGTATGCCTCTAGGACTGTCAGGATTATGGCCTTCCAAATAGCAAAGTTGGACAAGTCGTCCAACCTATCCTGATCATGTAGTCCGTGTGGCGCCATTTGCTCAAAAATAATCTTTCGGAACAGATCCGCCTCTCCCTGCTTCTATTGCTACCCTTGACAACTGATTTCCTCCCTTGGAAAACTGCCAAATCTTCTGAATTAGCCCTCTTCGATCATCCTATGATCGATCCTCAAATTTCTTTGGCAAAACTCTAATGAGTGACTATTCTCCTCCCGCATTTTGTCAACTTAACTAGGTACGATTCTGAACCGATAGAATCTCCACCACACCAGCAACTGCTGAAGATCTAAAGCTCTGCTTTCGGACCACGCCAACTCTGCACAGCACTTTGAAACTGGAATGCATCCCTCTGGTTGGCCTCTGCGTGGGCAGACTGGCTCAATGTAGCCTCTGCGCAACGCATGCTGCTCCTGCGTCTCTATGGAAGGCACTGCTTTGTCTCTGCATCACCCAACTGGGATTGCGTTAACCCCTGCGTAGCCTCTACTGGGACTACGTCCTCCTGGTGTTGCACTGCCCTCTCCGGATTCTCTACTGCTTCAACTGCTACTCTGCAGCAAAAATTTCTTCAGCTAATTTGCTGGAGATCCAACTTCATCTGCAATTGCTCTGATACCATGTGAAAAATTCTTAATCTAAGAAACCCTACTACTAAACATTGATTTACTTCTCCTACTTGATTAATCATACAAGTTATTTATCTGAATATTCAGAAAAACAGTGAAGTAAATACAAATAGCAGCCTACACATACAGATCATTTACTGAATAGCAAGCTCATATGACAAAGTGACAGATTTTTCGGACAAATGTCCCCGGAAAAACCCAATGCGGGAAAACCGACATAGCTAGCTCTGGAGGGTTTTATTATTAAGCGGATTTTGAATACAAAAATTTCTGGGCAGTATACATGGTTGGCCCTACAGAGAAAAACACGGCAACAATACCTCTTTCACTCGGAGATTAAAAATATGGCCGATTCACACCCTCAAACGGGATTTACAGAACTCGAGCCCTTTCTGGCCCACCGGAAACCCCAGTCTTACTCCTTAGCCCTCTACGTCAGCTTTCCTGGCCTACGTCAACCTCTACGCTGCTCTGGAAGGGCTTGCATCACCCCTGAAGGGCTTACGTTGCCCCTACGCTGCCCTGACTGGGCCTCTGTCAACCCTGTGTGGCTCCTGTTGCCTCTGCACTGTGTGGACTATGTGGCTCTAGGTTGCCTCTGCGCTTCTCAATATGCTACCTCTCTGTCATTGTTGTACTCTTGGCTTAGGATCAGATCATCCCCTTGCCAATACTGCCCCTCACTGCACTGCAAACACTTCTGAAATTCTTAGCAAACCACGCCCTAGAATTTCAGCTTTAGCTTCAGTGCTCCGCCAATGTGTGTGTTCTCCAACTAACCCTAAGCCCTTCTCTTATACTTTTCTCATTGGGAAACCAACGGTCATGATCTAATCTCTAATCGACGACGAAGATTAGAAGTTGCTTGATTCGCGTCACTTAAGTCATTCTCATCACATGTTTGATTTAATTCACTTTAATATTTTAATTTTCCTAAGTTAAACTTAGGGTCCTTAATTAAAGAAATTGATTATTTGAATATCTCTTAAACCTGATGGAATTTCCCCAAACGCTTTCCGGGTCTTGGAGATCTCATGTACTCCGACTCCTCCACAAAATTTGGGAGCTAGAGCTCATCCGATGCTACCCCAAAATCTCAACACCCTGAAGCATCCTTTGCACTGTTGATGTCTAACAAGCTGTCCACCAACCACTGTGTTGATGCAAAAATTGTATTGTTGGCCTTGACACTGCCATTGCCAATGCTACATCCGTACTACGGCTCCCTCTCAAGCGTTGTATCTAATATGTTGCTAGCACTGCCACTGCTAACACTACATCTGCACTGCAACTCAGTTGTTGAGAGAAGCAACTGAAACCACCCAAAATTGAACAAGCGTACAGTGGATGCACCTCGGTGCTAAATATTTGACTGCTGCTACTCCTACGCTGCCCTCTGAAGCCACTGCGCTGTTGAAGCTACTGCATTGTGCCTCTACGCACTACTGCCTCTCTGCTCTCCACTGCTCATATTTTGGCATTGCTAACCACTACATCTATCACTCCATCACTCCTTGGCTCCCATTGAAAACTCCTCCATCCCGCTACTCCTGATCATGGGCTCCCGCAGGAAGGTGATGATCCATGAGGTGGGTTCCTCAAAGATCCTGGACAACCGAAGTTCAAGGTGAAATACAGTTCCATGTCACCCCATCTCCCTCCTGAAGATGCGTGTGCACTCATGGCACACTCATCCTCCTCAATCTTCGTAGCTGCAAACTTTGGATCGTGCTTCTCATCCTTGTCCTTTTTCTTCAAAGGACACTGTGATGCATAGTGGCCCATCTCGCCACATCTGAAACACTTCACCTTGGAGACGTCCTTCTTACGTCTTGGTTGCCCTTGCTGCCAATTCAATGTGAGGGTTGCCTTCTCCTCCTCCTCGGGATTCTTCAATCCACTCCCACTGCTACTGTCAAGTTTACACTTGACCATATCTCTTCTTAGCTCCTCCTTCTGAAGAACCGCCCACGTCACCTCCCAACTCAATAGTGTCGCCCTGCCCAAGAGACTTTGGACAAAAACTTGCCACTCCTCAGTGACTGCGTTAAGGGCAAGTCTCACCATAGTTATAGCAGATGGGTTAGATCCCACGGCCACCAACTAATCAAGGATTTCCTAAAGTCTCGTTAGGAATGGAACAATGCGCTCCCCCTTCTGCATCTTGATCGTCTAGAGCTTCTGCTCCAAGTACATCTTTTGCTGCTCAAAAGTTCCTTCGTATAGCACAGACAAGGCCTCTCATATCTCCCTGCCTGTGTTCTTGCCAGCTATATGAGAGACTATATGATCCTTGACACTAACAAGGATAAGTCTCTTGGCCTTTTCCATATCGGACTTGTACTTTTTATTTTGATCTGGATCTGTAGGTATAGCAACTACGTTGTCTACGAATGCCTTAAGATCATACTCGTCCAAAAGGAATCTTATTATTTCCTTCCAGATCACGTAGATGGAGGATCCCTCCAACCGATCTTAATCTCTAAGTCCGTGGGCTTCCATCTCAGCCGAAAATTGTCAAACTACTCCCTCTTTCTAAGTCCGTGAGCTTCTAGGATGGCTTACGCACTCCTTGATGGAGCTGGTAAGTCTGTTGCTCCTCTGCTGACTAGCAAACGAGAAAAAATGACTTCCTTGACAAGAAACTCACTGAGGAAGAATTCCCTCACTATGTGCTCTTCTTCTTCATCCGACGCTTCTTTGCCCAGCAACTGCTTGCAGAAAAACTGCGTCCCTCTGGCTCTGCATGAAGGCTTTGTGTTGCTCCCTCTGCCTCGGCAAGATCTCAATCCAGAATTCTTACCTCTTTGTCGACTCAATAAGAGAGAGACCACCTCGAAATTCAGCCCTTCTGGCTAGAACTGCGCAATCCATCTGGGGATTCGATCTGTTGCTGCAGCAGCAATTCGGCCTTTGCTTCAGTGTTAGATCTGCTCTTCTTGTTCCACATCAAAAGCTCTGATACCATGTGAAAATTCCTGGATCTAAATGATCTCCAAAATCCTACTGCTGCCAGCTGAATTTACTTCTCCTATTTGTAAATTACATGACAGAATTATTTCAGATTTCTTCATGAAATATTGAAGTAAATTATTGAAGCAGCCTACACTTAATTACTTATGATTTTGAAACAAGGAAACTGAGCAAAGAAAAATATACATATAGGACAGCGTTATTTTTAGACGAAAGTCCTAGGAAAAACCCAATGCAGGAAAACCAGTGCAACTGATCTAAGGGTTTGATTTTATTAAGCAGTAGAAAATTATGAATACATCTCTGAATAACACAGTTTCTTCAGTTACAGAGAGAGAAATACTGGCAGAAAGATTGTGAGTTTTATCTCACTCAATCACTGAAAAAAAATCTAGGTTGATCCGGTCACTGGATGAGGTGCCCCTGGCAGGCCCTGCGCTGCCTTTGCGCAGTCCCTGGGTCAGCCTCTCTAGGCAATGCGTCACCGAGCTTGGTGATAGATCTGCAACCCAGAATCACTGCTCTTAGCTTCTCGGTCTCACACCCTGGTTCTCGGCTTCTGAAACTGATTCTTCTACAAAATATCGGACTCTTTCTCACCCTCTGCGCTGCCTCTGCATGGCCCTACGCCAACCTCTGCGTGAGAGTTGTTGGATCACTCTCTACCTCTCTCTGATGATGATTCTCCGATGGAGAAAATCTCTCTCCGGAAGCTATCCCTACCCCTCACTGCGCTGGAATGACTTAGTTTGAATTCTTCTCTAAGCACTACTCACTTCAAAAAATCGATCAATTAGATTTACTCAGTGTGTCCTTCTAAATGACCCTCAAGCCTTCCTTTATAGCCTTCTCGTTGTGATTTCCACAGGCGAGATTAGATCTCCAATCAACGGCTAAGATTATAACTTGACTTGATCTATGTTCTCTAGAAGATTCACGCTCTGTTTTATTAATACCCTTTAATTATTTAATTTTCCTAAGTTTAAACTTAGGGTCACATTAAAATAATTAATTATATTAATAAAACACATTCTGAGTGGAATTTTCACAAATGATTTATGGGTTCTTTGGAATACATGTGCCTAAGCCTCTCCACAAATTTTGAGACTTAGAGCACTTTTGATGCTACCAAAAATCAACAGTTTTTGTTGGAGAAAGGAGCATATCACAGAACTACCATTGCTACTAGCTCATCAAGGCACTACTAAATTTGTTGGTGTGAACGAATAGTGACCGTTGGAGAATCGTTGCCAACTATATTGTGACTTGTTAATCCGCCCTTAAAAATTTAGATAATATTGGTAAATTATTGGCAGTTGTTTTGTAACATCCCGGAAATGGATTTTTCCGCAGATCATGCCTGAAAAACGTATTCTTCAGGTATGAGGGCTTCAGCTATCATATAATATCTCTAAAAATGTTCAGCAACCAAAATAAATATCAGCAGCAACCTATACTCAGCTTTTAAGGGCAAAAAGGTGGGGAAAAGTGAGGATTTTGGCCCTAAAATGAGTGAATAAGGAAATCTGCGTAAAATGACGGGTCAAGGTTCTGGAATATGTTACAATAGGTCAAGAGGGACTTCCATGTCGAATTTCAGCACAAACAAAGATGTTTTGCTATGTTAAACAATTCCTCCTTCCCGACTAGTCAAGAAAAACCCTGATTTCCCAAGACTTTGAGTATGCAGAAATTTTCTGAAGCAAGGGCAGCATATTTTCTGAAGGAATATGATGTATAACACTATGAATAATCAGAGAATGAGTTTGGATACAAGGCATAGGCTTTCAGCAAGGTTAAACAACAATTTTATATAGAAAACCGCTCAAGATAGAGGTGCCGCAAGACAAGAAAATAATCCAGAAACCCTACAGCGTTTTCTGCAGTAGCTGTGAGACAGAAGATGCATATATAGCCAATAATAATGTGTAGCAGCAGAAGAGAGTACAAATCTTGAGGAAACAACCTCTCAAGAGAAGAAATGCAAGCCTCCACAACACATGTACATAAACATGAAAAGTAGTGTTATTTCTGCATAAACCCCAGACTAAGAAAAATGTTGTATATGATAGAATACTGCTGCAAACTGATGTCAACACATGGATATGACAATATATGGCTCAAATACAATGGGGGAGCAAGCTCTAACCCTTACAAGCAAAAATACCTCAATCCTCCAAGGGATTGGCTGAAACACACAAAATGGCAAAAATGCCGGAGTTGCTGGGCAGCAGCTGCAACTCAATCTGGAACACAATAGAGAAGGTTGAAAAAACTCTTTGGCCAAGTGCCAAGATCTGCAAATCAGCTCCAAGTCCTCCAATCCGATCCTCCAAAGGAAAGAGAGGCTCTCTCTCTGAAAAACAAGAGAAGGAAGTGGTGTCGTGAAGTCACCACGGCAACACCCTACAACACAGTATTACGCTGCTGCAGCAATAACGTTGTCCTGGAGGATGATGCTAAGAAAATAACCTTGCCCGAGTAGGCACTCGAAGTCCCCCGGGGCTAAGGATGAGATCTCCGCACGGAGACACTCGGTGCACTAAACAGTGCAGCAGACGGGCTAAACAGCTAGCGTGCCAAAGAAAGACAAATGTCTCACTCAATAATCAATAATCCAAGAATCCAAGCATGAATCAAATGAGGAGGCTCCTCCATCTTTTATAGTGTTGGTTTCCCTCCAAAACCCAATGTAGCCTCTCTCTCTCCTCCACATCCTCATCCTTATCCACATTCTCATCCTTATCTGCGCAGAGGCTTGGAGAAACTTCCAGAGTGTACATAGGCCCCCTCCTCCACGTGGTGTTGGGTCCCCCCTTGACTCCTACTTAAGTCACAACGTTGTGCTACTAGGTGGATGTCTTATTTCATTAAAGTGAGTTTAGACCCTCTTTACTCACTTTTTATTTACTTACAAACTATAGGTGGCAAAATAAACAAAATAGAATATTCCAATTTGCTGTCGCAAATTAGGAATATTACATGTTTTAATAAAATACGGGTTCAAAGAGATATAAATTAAAGTGTAAGAGTTTTAAAAGCCTTATAATTATTAAAATGAAATTTCATCAAACACACATATATATATATATATATATATATATATAATGTGACTAATTATATATAAAGGTATTAAAAAAATAAAAAACATAACAACTATATTACCTGGTATTTAGAAAAAAGAGTAGTGAAAAGGTAATTTTAGTAAAAGGAAAAGAATTAATAAAATATTATGGTAAGAAAGAAGCTAATAAAAAGAAGGGATATATAAGATAAAGATAAGATAAGATAATTTATTAATGTCCAGTAAGTGATTACAAAAGTAAGTCAATAGGACTGAAGAAGAGTACAACTAGTATGAATACAATGTGGGAGTGCAAGTGCAGCTCCTAGAAAATGTTGAGAACTCATAATGAATGAAATCAGAAGGTATCCTAAAACCGTAAAAAAATGTGTTTCCATATTACATAGACTCAAAGGAGCACTTATAGGAAATGATATCACTATTTTATTGATCCTATGGAGCATCATAATAATGTCAATACCGAATGCGGTGTTGTACCTCTACAAATAATTCTAGGTTAGGAATCATGCCAAAGCATCTAAAATGTTATGTTTGTTTTGAATTTTTGGATGACCAATGTTCTAAACTGCTTAAACAGGTGCAAAGTCTTAATTACTCATGATATAATAAAAGGGTTGATTCTTCACCTCTTAACAGAAATTTATCTTTAATAGATGAGTAAGGTAGAACTTAAAAGAATATATGATCTATTAAATATTCAAATAGAGTATTTAATTAACCATATATATATGATGCATGTAAAATATGTTTAGAGCCAAACAAAATATATTTGAACTTAAGAAGAAGTGACAATTAAAAAATATATAGGAATTAATTAAAACAAACAGTCTTAATTAACTAATCTTTGTAATTGATGATAACTTCACAGAGGATTTTAGACAGATTAATATTCAATGTTATCTTACCTAGATTTCTTCATTAATATCAAATATATGTAGAAATTAAAAAATGAAAACAGAAATTGACAAAGCAGAACTCACAGGAACACAAGTTGCTTTAAGATAAATCTAAAATCCTTTCATTAGTATCAGAAGAACTTCAGATAATTACAATTCCGCTTAATGGTCTATTACAAGGGTTCAACACTTAATACTTCAATCTACCAGTATTTATACAACTTTCCTAAGAATATCTTGCTTTGAAATATCAAGATTTATTTACGAAATATCACAAAACTGTTTACAAAAATAGATCTACAATATAGGAAAATAAAACTGCCCAAGCCTTTTGGCACTGAATTCGAGGCTTCTGATGATGATTGGGCTGAAAAGGTTGTTGTTTTGTTGCGCTTTCCAATTATCTGTCCTTTTTCTCCTATAAAATGATCTCTAATCAGTACCTGTTTCCCTTTGTTCAGCTATAACTTCTACTTTGCTCAACTATGTTGTTGATCTGCTTGACATCCATTTTATCGATGTCTATAGCCTCTCTATCCCTCGCAGTTACTACACTCTCTACACTACTTGTAGTGGATTTGGCCCTCTAGCCCTACCACTCCTTTCAACAATAAGATAAATCAACAAGTAAACATTCACAGCCTTCGGGATCTTCTTCTTCCCTGTAAATTATAGCCAGAGGTATGTTGATAAATCAATGCTAGTAGAATTGCAGTTTTGATTCCTCTTTCTTGATAATTACTTGTGAATTATGTTGGATTCTTTTACTTCATTTTTTTATATTATATTTCATCAAGCAATTACCAAATTATGTGTATGAAGATCACAAGAACATGAGACACAACACAAGATATAGGCACTCAGCCAGAGCAAAACCCTATCTAGGGGAAAACCCAGTCAAACCTATTCCTTCAATAGTTTTCACAAGACAAGACGAGATAATCCAAGACTGTAATATTCCCAATTAGCAGCAGCTAATTGGTAATATTAATTTTGTTTAGATTTTGCCTTTCTAATGTTAGTCAATAAATAAAGGGGGTGATGGGACCCATAACCCACACTTAGGAGAAAATAACTCCCTAAAGTCACTTAGGCAAATTCAGATTGCAACGTGGGGCCCAAGGATGCCAAGTGACATTGCAGGGAGAGGGGCAGCGTGGAGGCAGCATGGGCTAGGCAGCACAGTGGCAGAATGGGCTAGGCAGCACAGTGGTAGGGACAGCATGGCCAAGGAGGGACAACGCAGTTGAGTGGGGCCCAAGAGAGAGCTAGGCTCTCAAGCATAAAACGAAGGGGAGGCTCTCCATTCATTCACTCTATTATGCATCTTCTGATTTTCTGTCTTTCAAACATTGAGCACGCTTACGTTGTTTAGCGAAGTCTGCAAGTGTTGTTCAGCACGCGAGTGTCTCCGAGCGGAGATCCCAACCTCAGCCTTGGGGGACTTCGAGTGCCCGCTCAAGTGAGGAGATCCACAATTGTTTTTCAGAGCAGAGCACCCAGCACTCTTCAGCTAGGAGCACACAGTCACTAAGGCAACGCAATGACACTTAGGGATTACGCAATCTTGGGAGGAGGCAGCACCGAGAGAGGAGGGAGATCAGGGATTCCAGCTCGGGAATATTGTGAAGGGATCATCCCTTCACAAATCATCTTTTGCAGAAGGAGGAGGCCATCATTTGCAATTTATCAGTTCAGCGCCAATGTGCTCACCTGGAGTGTGTGATTTTCCAAGGTTGGTCAAATTCCGGGGTCAGCCATTCTGGGATTCCTTCCTAGGTTTTTCTGGGTTATTGGTGGAGAGCTTATATCCAGAGTTTCGTATATTTCTGAGCAGGGGAACAACCCCAAAGAGGAGCTCAATTCCAACATTAGCAGTAGTTCCGGCAGCAGCAGCAGCATCAGGGAGTTGCGCAGTCATAGAGAGAGCAGCCATTCACTGGGAGATTCTGAGAGTATTTTCAGCTTGCCCTGAGCAGGCCAAGGTGCCATCATTCTGATCACCTTTGTACACATTTTTATCTTTCAGATTATAATAAAAATGGCTTTGTGTTTCTCCATGTTTGCAATGTTTTACATGATGTCTCTCTATTTGTTGTAGTTATTGTTTTTGTTGCTTTATATTGCTGTCTATATCCTATTCGGAATATTACAGTGGTATCAGAGCTCATTGACTTGCCTCAACTTGTGGAGCAGATCAGTCTATGACACCGAGAGGAAAGAAATACATCATTACCGGGGAAGGATGTACAGGAGCCGAGAGCAGAGACTTGAGGCCACTTTTGGAGAAGGAGACTATGTTCCAGTAGGGAACACAGAGGCGGAAGAACCTATGGCAGAGGAGAGAGATGAAGGGAAGAAGTTTGGGAATCTCCTCCTGAAATCTATGCAGCAGCTCTCGAGGAGGATAGAAGAGATGGGTTAGAAGTTTGCCGCGGATAACAAACAATGTGAAACCCCAAGTGGTTATCACATCGGTGAGGGATCCAACACTTCTCATCACACTCAGGAGCAGATCACAGCGCAACAGGTAGTACCTCTCACTCCCCCACGTTTTACGATGCCCACATTCCTGACTACAGGCTCCGGGATGGGAGTGTTGATTTCTATAGCATCGGAAAGTGTCCTAAGTCACATTTTTGGTAGAGAGGCTTGGACATCAGTTATCCAGAGAACACAGAAATCATTTGTGGAAATTCCACTCGGTTATGACTTTAATTAAATTACTAATTATTTGAATGCAGACCCTAAGTTTAAACTTAGGGAAATTAAATAATTAAAGGGTATTAATAGAGCAGAGTGTGAATCTTCTAGAAAACAAAGATCAAGTCATCTTTTAATATGAGCCATTGATTAACGATATAACCTTGGTCGTTGATTCGTCGACGGGAAGACTATAAGAAGAGACTTGAGGGCCATTTGGAAATCAAGCCGGGGACACTCTCAGTACCCGAAGGCAATCGATTTTGAAGCAAGAGAATTCGATATCAGTCGGTGAGTTTGTAGAGGCTGGGTTGCAGAAGCAGAAGGAGGAGGGAGGAGTCAGTTATCAGGAAGCAGAAGTCAGGAGGGTGAGCTGATCAACAGCTAGAACCCCTCCACGCAGAATCACACAGTCCAGAGAGGGACTGTGCAAAGCACACATGCTGGATGACGCAAAGGGTGAAGGAGGTCACCTCGAGGGTCTGAAATTTGTCTGGAAGGTCTAGAAAATTCAGCCAGGTGTTTGCAAAATTTTCTGTGCTCATCAGACTCTCGTAAATGTACTTTCCATTTCTAAAGAATAATATAAAACCCTCATCTGCTGTACCAGTTTTCCCACATTGGGTTTTTCCGGGGACAATTGTCCAAAATCACTATGTTCATGTGGTTGTTTCTATTGTGCTACTTGTGTAAATCATTTTATTTTTTGTTCTTATGCTCTTAACGATAGTGAAGATCTGCAAATGTGTTTATTTCAAAATTTATTGAAGCATCTGTAAATAACTTATCCCATAAGTAGGAGAAATAAACCAAGTATTGCAGAAACATTTTCCCTCTTGAAAATTTTCACATGGTATTAGAGGAAAGGGCTAAAAACAGAAAGGGAGGATCTGCCATCGACCAAAGTTCCATCATCTGGAAGGGTTCACACAGTCCTCCAGAGCACGCAGAAATACAGAGAGAACACGACATAAAGGTGCTGGCATCCAAACTAGAGGAGGATCTTGCATGTGTGTCGATCACAGCTCCTCCAAGTGTTTGGTATATTGACAGTGGAGCATTTGCTCATATGAAGGGGGTTCGAGAATGTTTTTTGAGCTACCAAAAAGAATAGATGAATTTCCAAATAACTATGGGAAATAAGGCAAAATGTACCCCCATCAGGAGAGGTACCGTAACATTTTAGACTGAGGATGGCAACAAGATTCGAGCGACAAACGTTCTGCATGTACCAGGGTTGGGGATGAATTTACTCTCGGTGTCTCAACTTCAAAACAAAGGCTATGACGTACACTTTATTCGCGATAAGGTGTATGCCAAACACCCTAACTGGAGCAAAAAGGCAAAAATCGGAGTAAGGAGTCACAAGCTGTATAAGCTCCAGCTTGAATCTCCGGTAGCCCTGATCGGCAGTACAGATGACAAAGATCTGAATGAATTATGGCACAGAAGGATGGGGCATCTACATCATGGAGCCTTGGGGATTCTCAAAAATACTGTCATAGGGGCTCCTGAACTCAGCACGAAGAAAGACGAAGTTTGCAGGGGGTGCGTACTAGGAAAGTACGCTAAGGTAGCATTTCCAAGAAGCAGCACCAGAGCCAAAGGTGTATTAGAGTTAATACACTCTGATATTTTCGGTCCAATGTCCACAACTGCTCTCAGTGGGGCAAAGTATTTTGGAACTTTCATTGATGATCATTTCAAGAAAACTTGGATCTCTTTTTTGAAAACCAAAGATGAAATCTTTGATCGGTTTAAAGATTTCAAAGCATTGGTGGAGAACTCAACTGGAAAGAAGAACAAGAAGTTGCAGTCAGATAACGGTGGAGAATATATCGATAAAGACTTCAAAAATTTCTGTGCACAGGAAGGCATCAAGAGAGAATGGACAACTCCATACAATCCAGAGCAAAATGGAGTTGCAGAACGGAAGAATCAGACCATAATAGAAGCTGCAAGGGCGATGTTGTACGACCAAGATATGCCCAAATTCTTATGGGCAGAGGCCTGCAACACAGCAATATATATTCAAAACAGAGTTCCCAATAGAGCTTTGGGAAAGGTAACTCCCAAGAGTGTGTTCACAGGCAGCAAGCCAGAAGTGAGCCACATCAGGATATTCGACAGCATAATGTACCACCACGTTCCAGAAGAAAAGAGGAAGAAGCTAGATCAAACTGCAAACAAGGGTTTCCTGATGGGCTATAGCGAGAAGGCAAAGGCATATCGCATCTATATTCCAGAGAGCAGGAAAGTCGTGGTAAGAAGGGATGTAAAATTCCTGGACGAGAGAGCCTTCAGGAAATCTCGAGAGATGGCCACAGATACGCAGATTGAGGAAGATCCACTGGTACAACCTCAACGACCTATAGAGGAGAGGTCCAGTGCCTCTCCAAGGCACAATAATTCTGAGGGAAGCTCCTCCAACGAAGAACAGGAGGAAGAACAGGTGAGACTACCCACAACAGATGGAAGACCGAGCAGAGAACTCCAACAAATTCTTAGGGATGCAGAAGAATTTGTTGGAGCCCCTAGAGAAGGAAATAGGATAAGGAAACAACCAGACAGATATTAAGCACTGGTAGCTCAGGTTGGAGAACCTTCTACCTTTCGGGAAGAAGCTCAAAATCAGGTAAGGCTGGATGCCATGGTGGAGGAGTACAACTCCATCATGACAAATGATGTCTAGGAAGTAGTCCCTAGACCACAGGACAAATCTGTTGTAAGATCTACATGGATCTACAAGATCAAATATGCTACAGATGGTAGCATAGAGAAGTTTAAAGCAGGGTTTGTAGCCAAGGGGTATGCCCAGAAGGAAGGCATTAACTATGAAGAAACTTTTTCTCCAGTAGCGCGATACACTTCTATTAGATCCGTCATCTCTCTGGTTGCGCAGATGGGATGGGAGATTCACCAAATGGAGTCAAGACTACATTCTTGAATGGGGTGATAGAGGAGGAAGTGTACATAGAGCAACCAGAGGGCTTCGAGACACATGAGCAGAAGACTCATGTTTGCAGACTTAAGAAAGTCTTGTATGGCTTAAAACTAGCCCCAAGGGCATGGTATGGTCTGATTGATAGCTACTTGCATAAAATGGGGTTCGTCAAGAGTGACGCAGATCCCAACTTATACTACTTGAGAGTAGGAGATGAGCTGCTTATGTGAAATTTTCAAGAGGAAAATATTTCTGCAATACTTGGTTTATTTCTCCTACTTATGAGATAAGTTATTTATAGATGCTTCAGTAAATTCTGAAACAAACACATTTGTGGATCTTCACTATCGTTAAAAGCATAAGAACAAAAAAAAATGATTTACACAAGTAGCACAAGAGAAACAACCCCATGAACACAGTTATTTTTGGACAATTGTCGCCGAAAAAACCCAATGTGGGAAAACCAGTGCAGCAGATGAGGGTTTTATATTATTCTTCAGAAATGGAAAGTACATTTACAGGAGTCTGATGAGCAGAGAAAAATTAGCAAACACCTGGCTGAATTTTCTAGACTTCCTGATAAATTTCGAACACTCGGGGTGACCTCCTTCACCCTATGCGTCATCCAACATGAGTGCTCTGCGCAGTACCTCTCTGGACTGTGTGATTCTGCGTGGAGGGGTTCTTGTTGCTAATCAGCTCACCATTCCCTTCATCCTCCTAACATCTGCTTCCCGATAATTGACTCCTCCCTCCTCCTGATTCTGCAACCCAGACTCTACAAACTCACCCATTGAAATCGAATTCTCTTGCTTCATAATCGATTTCCTTCGGGTACTGAGAGTGTCCCCGGCTTGATTTCCAAATGGCCCTCACGTCTCTTCTTATAATCTTCCTGTTGACGAATCAATGGCCAAGATTATACCGTTAGTCAATGGCTTAGATTAAAAGATGATAGAAGATTCACACTCTGCTCTATTAATACCCTTTAATTATTTAATTTCCCTAAATTTAAGCTTACGGTCTACATTAAAATAATTAATTATTTTAATAAAGTCATAACTGAGTGGAATTTCCACAAACGATTTCTGGGTTCTCTGGAAAACTGATGTCCAAGCCTCTCTACCAAAAATGAGACTTAGAACACTTTCTGATGCTATAGAAATCAACACTCCCTCTTAGCGAGGAAGGTGTTTTAAGCAAGGTATCGATGTACTGCTCTGACTCTATATCATCTGCTGCGCTGATGATGTCTTGGCTGCTGCCCCTCATCTCTGCGCTGCTGCTTCCTGTACTGCTGCCCTATCACTGCATCATCCGTACTGCAACTCCCTCTTCTTCTGAAGACCACCCTCTCCTCTAATGGAAGGGGTTCTCGACCATCTCCATATTCTCTCTGAAGTAAGTGAACTTGATCTTACTTAGAGCCTTTATGAGGATATCTGCCACCTATTCTCCTGTAGGAGTGTATCGCAATTGTACTGCTCCCCTCTGGACATAGTCCCTGATAAAGTGACACCGAATGTCAATGTGTTTCGACCGACCATGAAACACGAGATTTTCAGAGAGCTTAATGCAACTTTGATTATCGCATATAATCCCAGTCGATTCCATCGACTTCTTGAGCAAGTTCAAAAGTAACTTGGGAGCCATATGGCCTCACACGAAGCTGTGCTTGCTTCCATGTACTCTGCCTCGGCTGAGCTTAGTGCTACGGACTTCTGTTTCCTACTGCACCAGGAGGTCATTCCTGATCCGAGACTGAAACAGTACCCACTAGTACTTTTTCGATCTACAGTGCTTCCAGCCCAATCTACATCTCTGAACCCAATCAACCAGACCTCATTATCCTTGGTGTACTTCAACCGATACTCGATTGTTCCTCTCAGGTATCTAAGAACATGTTTGGCTGCTACCCAGTGAGCCCTCCTTGGTTCCACCATGAACTGACTGAGGGCATTCACTGCATAAAAGATGTTTGGTCTCGTATTGACCAGATACATTAATGATTCGATGAGTTGTATGTACAATGTGGGATCAGCCTCATCATCCTCCGATGTGTTTACCTTCTTCTAGTTAGTAATCATTGGCGTGGCCATGGGTCTACAGTCTTCCATCTGAAATCTCTTCAGGATTTCTGTCGTGCATCCTCCTTGTCCTAGGAAGATTTCCCCTTTCTGCTACCAGACTTCTAATCCAAGAAAATAGTGCATCTGCACTAGGACCTTCATGTCGAATTATGTTGCCAAATTCTCCTTGCAGTCTTTGATGAGCTTGGATGATCCGGTCAAAAACATGTCATCCACATAAAGAACAAGAATAAGTGGCTCATCTCCTACTCTCAAGTAGTATAAGTTGGGATCTGCGTCACTCTTGATGAACCCCATCTTCTGCAAGTAAATATCAATCCGACCATACCATGCCCTGGGGGCTTGTTTTAAGCCATACAAGGCTTTCTTAAGTCTGCAAACATGAGTCTTCTGCTCCTGTGTCTTGAAGCCCTTTGGCTGCTCTATGTACACTTCCTCCTCTATCACCCCATTCAAGAACACAATCTTGACATCCATCTGGTGAATCTCCCATCCCATCTGCGCAACCAAAGAGATGACGGATCTGATAGAAGTGTATCACGCCACTGGAGCAAAAGTTTCTTCATAGTCAATGCCTTCCTTCTGGGCATAACCCTTGGCTACAAACCTTGCCTTGAACTTCTCTATGCTGCCATCTACAGCATATTTGATCTTATAGATCCATCTGGATCCTACAACAGATCTGTCCTATGGTGTAGGGACTACTTCCCAGACATCATTTGTCATGATGGAACTCTACTCCTCCACCATGGCATCCACCCATACCTGATACTGAGTTGCTTCCCGAAAGGTAGAAGGTTCTCCAACCTGAGCTACCAATGCCTGATATCTGTCTGGTTGTTTCCTTATCCTTTTTCCTTCTCTAGGGGCTCCAACAAATTCTTCTGCATCCCTAAGAATTTGTTGGAGTTTTATGCTCGGTCTTCCATCTGTTGTGGGCGGTCTCACCTGTTCTTCCTCCTGTTCTTTGTCGGAGGGGCTTCCCTCAGAATTATTGTGCCTTGGAGAGGCACTAGACCTCTCCTCTATAGGTCGTTGAGGTTGTACCAGTGGATCTTCCTCAATCTGCGTATCTGTGGCCATCTCTCGAGATTTCCTAAAGGCTCTCTCCTCCAGGAATTTTACATCCCTTCTTACCACGACTTTCCTGCTCTCTAGAATATAGATGCGATATGCCTTTGCATTCTCGCTATAGCCCATTAGGAAACCCTTCTCTGCAGTTTGATCCAGCTTCTTCCTCTTTTCTTCTGGAACAGGGTAGTACACTATGCTGTCGAATAGCCTGATGTGCCTCACTTTTGTCTTGCACCTGTGAACCCACTCTCGAGAGTTACCTTCCCCAAAGCTCTATTGGGAACTCTGTTCTGAATATATATTGTTGTGTTGCAGCCTGCAGGCCTCTGCCCATAAGAATTTCGGCATATCTTGGTCGTACAATATCGCCCTTGCAGCTTCTATTATGGTACGATTCTTCTATTCAGCAACTCCATTATGATCTGGATTGTATGGAGCTGTCCATTCTCTCTTGATGTCTTCCTGTGCACAGGAATTTCTGATCTCTTTATCGATATATTCTCCACCGTTATCTGACCGTAACTTCTTAATCTTCTTTCCTGTAGAGTTCTCCACCAATGCTTTGAAATCTTTAAACCGACCAAAGACTTCGTCTTTGGTTTTCAAAAAAGAGATCCAAGTTTTCCTAGAATGATCATCAATGAAAGTGGCAAAATACTTTGCCCCACTGAAAGTTGTTGTGGACATTGGATCGCAAATGTCAGAGTGTATTAACTCTAATACACCTTTGGCTCTATTGCTGCTTCTTGGAAATGTTGCCTTAGCGTACTTCCCTAGTACGCATCCCCTGCAAACTTCATCTTTCTTCGTGCTGAGTTCAGAAGCCCCTATGAAAGTATTTTTGAGAATCCCCAAGGCTCCATGATGTAGATGCCCCATCCTTCTGTGTCATAATTCACTCAAATCTTTGTCATCTGTACTGCCGATTAGGGCACCGGAGATTCAAGCTAGAGCTTATACAACTTGTGACTCCTTACGCCGATTTGTGCCTTTTTTCTCCAGTTAGAGTGTTTGACATACACCTTATTTCGAATAAAGTATACGTCATAGCCCTTGTTCTGAAGTTGAGACACTAAGAGTAAATTCATCCCCAACCTTGGTACATGCAGAACGTTCGTGGCTCGAATCTTGTTTCCATCCTCAGTATGAAATGTTACGGTTCCTCTCCCGATGGGGGTACATTTTGCCTTATTTCCCATAGTTATCTGGAAATTCATGTATTCTTCTTGGTAGCTCAAAAAGCATTCTCGAACCCCAGTCATATGAGCAGATGCTCCACTGTCAATATACCAAACACTTGGAGGAGTTGTGCTCAACACACAGGCAAGATCCTCTTCTAGTTTGGATGCCAGCACGTTCATGTCATGTTCTCTTTGCATTTCTGTGTGCTCTGGAGGACTGCGTCAGTCCCTTTGACAGCGTGAACCCTTCTGGATGATGGAACTTTGGTCCATGGCAGATCCTCCCTTTCTATTTTTAACCCTTTGCTCCGATACCATGTGAAATTTTCAAGATGAAAATATTTCTGCAATACTTGCTTTATTTCTCCTATTTATGAGATAAGTTACTTACAGATGCTTTAGTAAATTCTGAAATAAACACATTTGCGGATCTTCACTATCGTTAAGAGCATAAGAACAAAAAAAAATGATTTACACAAGTAGCACAATAGAAACAACCACATGAACATAGTTATTTTTGGACAATTGTCCCCGGAAAAACCCAATGTGGGAAAATCGGTGCAGCAGATGAGGGTTTTATATTATTCTTCAGAAATGGAAAGTACATTTACAGGAGTCTGATGAGCAGAGAAAAATTAGCAAACACCTAGCTGAATTTTCTAGACTTTCCTGACAAATTTCGGACCCTCGGGGTGACCTCCTTCACCCTCTGCGTCATCCAGCGTGAGTGCTCTGCGCAGTCCCTCTTTGGACTGCGTGTTTCTGCGTGGAGGAGTTCTTACTGTTGATCAGCTCACCCTTCCCTTCATCCTCCTGACTTCTACTTCCTGATAATTGACTCCTCCCTCCTCCTTCTGCTTATGCAACCTAGCCTCTACAAACTCAGCACACCCTTCCCTTCATCCTCCCGACTTCTGCTTCCCAATAATCGACTTCTCCCTCCTCCTTCTGCTTCTGCAACCCAGCCTCTACAAACTGAGCTCACCCTTCCATTCATCCTCCTGACTTCTACTTCCCGATAACTGACTCCTCCCTCCTCCTCCTTCTTCTTCTGCAACCCAGCCTCTACAAACTCACCCACTAAAATCGAATTCTCTTGCTTCAGAATCGATTTCCTTCGGGTACTGAGAGTGTCCCCGGCTTGATTTCCAAATGGCCCTCAAGTCTCTTCGAATAGTCTTCCTGCTGATGAATCAATGGCCAAGATTATATCGTTAATCAATGGCTCAGATTAAACTATGACTTGATCTTCGTTTTCTAGAAGATTCACACTCTGCTCTATTAATACCCTTTAATTATTTAATTTCCCTAAGTTTAAACTTAGGGTCTGCATTAAAATAATTAATTATTTTAATAAAGTCATAACTGAGTGGAATTTCTACAAACAATTTCTGGGTTCTCTGGATAACTTATGTCCACGCCTCTCTACCAAAAATGAGACTTAGAACACTTTCTGATGCTATAGAAATCAACAGCTTATTCTTGTTCTTTATGTGGATGATCTGTTTTTGACCGGATCATCCAAGCTCATCAAAGACTACAAGGAAAATCTGGCAACAGAATTCGACATGAAGGATCTGGGGCAGATGCACTATTTTCTTGGATTAGAAGTCTAGCAGCAGAAAGGGGAAATCTTCCTAGGACAAGGAAGATACATGACAGAAACCCTGAAGAGATTTTAGATGGAAAACTGTAGACCCATGGCCACACCAATGATTACTAACTGGAAGAAGATAGACACATCGGAGGATGATGAGGTTGATCCCACATTGTACAAACAACTCATTGGATCATTAATGTATCTGGTCAATACTAGACCAGACATTTGTTATACAGCGAATATCCTCAGTCAGTTCATGGTGGAACCAAGGAGGGCTCACTGGGCAGCAACCAAACATGTTCTCAAATACCTGAGAGGAACAGTCCAGTATGAGTTGAAGTACACCAAGGATAATGAGGTCCAGTTGAGTGGGTTCACAGATGCAGATTGGGCTGGAAGCACATTAGATCAGAAAAGTACCAGTGGGTACTGTTTCGGTCTCAGATCAGGAATGACCTCCTGGTGCAGCAGGAAACAGAAGTTTGTAGCACTGAGCTCAGCTGAGGCAAAGTACATGGCAGCAAGAACAGCTTCGTGCGAGGCCATATGGCTCCACAAGTTACTTTTGAACTGGCTCAAGAAGCGGATGGAACCGACCGAGATTATGTGGGATAATCAGAGTTGCATTAAGCTCTCTAAAAATCCTGTGTTTCATGACTAGCCGAAACACATTGACATTCGGTGTCACTTTATCAGGGACTATGTCCAGAAGGGAGCAGTACAGTTGCCATACACTCCTACAGGAGAACAGGTGGTAGATATCCTCACAAAGGCTCTAAGTAAGATCATGTTCACTTTAGAGAAAAGATGGGGATGGTCAAGAACCCCTTCCATTAGAGGAAAGCGTGGTCTTCAGAAGAAGAGGGAGATGCAATACGGATGATGTAGTGACAGGGTAGCAGTACAAAAAGCAGCAGCGCAGAGATGAGGGGCAGCAGTCAGGATATCATCAGCGCAACAGATGATGTAGAGTCAGAGTAGTACAGCGGTACCGTGCTTAAACACCTTCCTCGCTAAGAGGGAGTGTTGATTTCTATAGCATCGGAAAGTGTTCTAAGTCTCATTTTTGGTAGAGAGGCTTGGACATCAGTGATCCAGAGAACCCAGAAATCGTTTGTGGAAATTCCACTCCGTTATGACTTTATTAAAATAATTAATCATTTTAATGCAGACCCTAAGTTTAAACTTAGGAAAATTAAATAATTAAAGGGTATTTATAGAGCAAAGTGTGAATCTTCTAGAAAACAAAGATCAAGTCATCTTTTAACCTGAGCCATTGATTAACAATATAATCTTGGTTGTTGATTCGTCAGTAGGAAGACTATAAGAAGAGACTTGAGGGCCATTTGGAAATCAAGTAGGGGACACTCTCAGTACCCGAAGGAAATCGATTTTGAAGCAAGAGAATTCAATATCAGTGAGTGAGTTTGTAGAGGCTGGGCTGCAGAAGCAAAATAAGGAGGGAAGAGTCAATTATCGGGAAGCAGAATTCAAGAGGGTGAAGGGAAGGGTGAGCTGATCAGCAGCTAGAACCCCTCCACGCATAATCACACAGTCCAGAGAGGGACTGCATTGAGCACTCATGCTGGATGACGCAGAGGGTGAAGGAGGTCATCTCGAGGGTCCGAGATTTGTCTAGAAGGTCTAGAAAATTCAGCCAGGTATTTGTAAATTTTTCTCTGTTCATCGAACTCCTGTAAATGTACTTTCCATTTCTAAAGAATAATATAAAACCCTCATCTGTTGCATCGGTTTTCCCACATTGGGTTTTTCCGGGGACAATTTTCCAAAATAACTGTGTTCATGTGGTTGTTTCTATTGTGCTACTTGTGTAAATCATTTTTTTTTTTTTTCCTATGCTCTTAACGATAGTGAAGATCTGTAAATGTGTTTATTTCAGAATTTACTGAAGCATCTGTAAATAACTTATCTCATAAGTAGGAGAAATAAACCAAGTATTGTAGAAAGATTTCCCCTCTTGAAAATTTTCACAGGGAGGACCTTAGGAGCCGGAGGTGGTTCATTTGGGGGATTATTTTGCATAGTATCAGTCCTATAGGCGAGAGTTCGATGAAGCTCTCACTTTCCATGATTTTTGCCAGCTCAAGAAGGACAACAAATCCCGCAACCAGAACAGAGGTGGTGGGTACACAGAGGGAGGTGAGCTGCAACGTACCGTGGGCAGGTTTTTCTTGCCAACATTTGACAGGTCCTCTAAATGTTCAGCGAAAGCTTGGGTGGAGAAGCTAGACATTTATTTCCAACTTAATTAGATGGCAAAGGGAGAGGCCATCAAGGTGGCAGTGCTGCACCTTGAGGGAGAGGCCCATGACTAGTGGTTCCACGGGATGGCCACGCTGGGTCACTTAGCAGTGACAACATATGCGGAGTTTACACGGAGATTGGTTGAGCGGTTTAATTGGAAGGATCCGGAAGAGCATTTTGTTGAGCTCACCAAGCTCAAGCAGACCACGAACCCGGAAACTTACATTTCCAAGTTCTTGAGGCTTTCAGTGATGGTACCTGACAAGTCCTCAGCTAGGAGGATTTACATGTTCATTGACGGGTTGGCAGAACCTCTGCGTGGGTTAGTCATATCCACGAGGCCCGCTACACTTCACGATGCAGTTGAGAGGACCAAAGATTTGCAGGATGTTTTGCCTAGGACCAGAGCTCCTTTCCCCCAGAGACCGGTATTTCAGCCGAAGGGGAAGGACACGAGAGTTCCACCGCAAAAGGGGAACCAAGGCCAGGGGCCTTTGGACGATGATACCCGGAGAGATTTGAGACGGAGGAAGCTATGCTTTACATGCCAGGAGCCATGGGCACTGGGTCATCGATGTGCTGCAGGGAAGGCACATTACATAGAGGTCTTCTTCGATATAGTGAGGGGGAAGAAGATGCCTATGAGGGGATAGAGATAGAGGCCAGCGCTGTAGTGCAGAGAGGGGATCATCCACCACTTCCTCACCCAAGAGCAGGAGGAGCAGCGTTTGCACCCACAAGAGGAGTCCTTGCATCTTTGCGACGGGTTCAGAAGTATTTGACACTGCAGGTCTGGGGCACCGTCCAGGGACAACGTGCTTCACTTCTAGTCGACAGTGGGCCCACTCACAACTTTATTGATGCCCAGTTCGTAGAGATGAGGGGCATACAAATAGAGAGCTTTAATGGCTTCTCAGTACTAGTACCGAGTGCCAGAATTATGCAGTGTGCAAATACGTTCTAGCATTAGCCGTGACCATGGGGACTTATACAATGATAGATCACTTTCTTGTGGTCGTCATTCCAGACACCAACGTGGTGTTGGGAGTGCAATGGTTGATCACGTTGGGGAAGGTCACCACATACTAGGAGACTTTGGAGATGGAGTGGACGGACAAGAAGAGAGGTTCATGTGATGATCCGAGGCATGCACACGTATCCTCCACAGATAGTTTCAGCACACCGGATGGAGGCAGACTTCCAGAAGGGAGATATAGAGTGGGCAGTGGAGTTGCGTATTTTAGAGGTAGGGGCCACAGGGTAGGCAGTTCACCCAGATTTGCAGTCGATTTTGGACAAGTATTCTACAGTTTTTGGGGATATACCTCCAAGACAGCCACCGGACCAGGGATTTGAGCATACCAATGAGCTTGAGCAGGATATTCAAGCTGTGATCACCACACTCTATAGGCATCCTAAAGCCTACAGGGATGAGATTGAGAGAGCCATTCACGAGCTCTTAGCACTGGGACACATCCGGCCCAGTACTAGCCCATTTTCTTCTTCGGTTGTATTGGTGAAGAAGAAGGATGGCACACTGAGGTTGTGCATCGACTACTAGGCTCTCAAGAATAAAACGATGAAGAACAGATACCCCATTCCGCGGATTGATGAGTTGATGGATGAGCTGAGAGGATCGAGATTCTTCTCCAAGATTGATCTGAGGTCGAGCTACCATCAGATCCGAGTGAGGGACCAGGATGTCCCCAAGACTTCTTTCATATGTCATTACGCCCATTTCGATTTTTTGGTGATGCCCTTTGGGCTAACCAATGCACCGACCACTTTCTAGTCTTGTATGAACCACATCTTTCATGGTCAGTTGAGGAAGTTCGTGCTGGTGTTCTTCAATGATATCCTTATATATAGCCGCACTTGGGAGGATCACTTACAACACATTGAGCTTGTAATGCATATCTTAAAGAAGCATTTCTACGCTAAGCTCTCCAAGTGTGAGTTTGGGTTGGTAGAGATGCTTTACTTCGGGCATATCATTGGTGTGGACGAAGTGAGGGTCCACAAGGAGAAGATTTGGGCCATCTGGGAATGGCCGGAGCCAAAGAATGTGACAGAACTCTGGGGATTTGTAGGCATCTGCACCTACTACAGGAAGTTTGTCAAGGGATTTTCCCAACTTGCTGCACCCCTCACAGACCTCACCAAAAAGGGGGCATTCAGTTCGACAGATACAAGGCAGAGAGCCTTTGACAGGCTCAAGGAGGTGATGAGTAGCTGCCCAGTATTGGCTTTTCCAGATTTCACACAACCCTTCATCTTGGAGTGTAATGCTTCTAGAGAGGGAGTGGGCGCAATTTTGATGCAGGGAGGCCACCCCATAGCATTCGAGAGCAGAAAGTTGTTGTCGCATGAGAGGTTGTATCCTATATACAACAAGGAGATGTTGGCCATTATGCATGCACTGGCCAAGTTCCGGCAGTACCTGGTGAGCAACAGGTTTCGGGTGAGGACTGACAACAACAGCCTCCGATTTTTCCTAGAGCAGAAGCAGTTGCAGGAGAGGCAGCAGAAGTAGGTCAGTAAGATCCAGACATATGAATTTGATGTTGCGTATGTCAAAGGGAAAAGCAATGTGGTGGTCTATGCTCTATCACGCAGACCAGCAACGTTGTCCTTGATGAGCATAAACATAGACTGGAGGGCTCAACTGCTGGTGAAGTACTCCAAGGACTATTTTGCCTGTGAGGTGCTGGATGGCCAGGTCACAGATAATAGGTACAGAGTGATGGATGAGGTTATTTACTTCAGGGACAAGATCTTCTTGACTGGGGGTTCTCAGCTCAAGGAGAAGAAACTGCGTGCCTCCCATGACTCACCATTTTCGGGCCATCAGGGATTCACAAAGACCTACAGGGCTATCAGGGAGAGGTTCTCTTGGAGAGGCCTCAAGGAGGACATACTCCGACATGTCAGGAAGTGCGAGGTATGTCAGAGGAACAAGGGGGAGATAAGCCACCCAGCCGGATTACTACAGTCGCTTCCCATTCCGGAAGGAAAGTGGGAAAGCATTTCAATGGAATTCATCACTGGGTTGCCCGCAGTGTAGGGCAAGGACTGCATCTTTGTAATCGTTGATCGACTGACAAAGTATGCTCACTTATTCGCCATATCCGCACGGTACACAGCGGCACAGGTGGCAGAGTTGTTCTTCCGTGATATTTTCAGATTGCATGGTCTTCAGAAGACCATCTTCAGTGACAGGGACAGCCGTTTCATGGGCGGTTTTTGGCAGGAGCTCCTTCGTTTGGTGGGTACAGAGTTGACTCTGAGTACCAACTATCACCCTCAGATGGACAGGTAGACAGAGATAGTGAACAAGTGGCTGGAAGGCTACTTGCGAAACTATGTCATAGGGCAGCAGCAGGCCTGGCTACATTTGGGAGAATACTGCTACAACACCACTTTTCACATGTCTATCGGTTTGTCTCTGTTTTATGCTTTGTATGGTTATCATGCTCTAAATTTTGTTGATGTTATGTTTGGAGCTAGCAAGGCCCCCAGGGCGAAGGATTGGATCCAAGAGAGTCAAGATATACTTCGGGCTCTTAAGGATAACTTAGCCACAACATAGAACCAGCAGAAGCTATATGCCGACAGAGGATGGGTAGAGAGGCAATTTCAGGTAGGGGACTTGGTCTACCTACGAATTCAGCCATACCGGCAGTCCACGCTAAAACAAAAGGGGGCCGAGAAGCTCAAGCCCCGCTTCTATGGACCTTATAAGGTGATCCGCGGGATAGGGGAGGTTGTGTATGAGTTGGAGTTGCCCACAGGTAGAAGGATACACAACATCTTCCATGTATCATGCCTAAAAAAGGCAATGGGGCAGCAGGTGACTGCAACAGAGGAGCTTCCGCCTAAAGATGATGAGGGGCATTTGGTGTTACAGCCAGAAGCCATCATAGACACCAGGGAGAGACAGCTACGAAACAGGACAGTCAGGGACTACTTGGTGAGGTGGAGAAATTTGCCAGATGAAGATGCCACTTGGGAGAGAGAAGATTTTGCAGCATCCGTCCTTGCAGTTGCTTGAGGACAAGCAACATTTTGGCGGGGAGGACTGTAATATTCCCAATTAGCAGCTGCTAATTGGTAATATTAATTTTGTTCAGATTTTGCCTTTCTAATGTTAGTCAGTAAATAAAGGGGGTGATGGGACCCATAACCCACACTTAGGAGAAAATAATTCCCTAAAGTCACTTAGGCAAATTTAGATTGCAGTGTGGGGCCAGGGGAGCCAAGTGACAGCGCAGGGAGAAGGAAAGCATGGAGGCAACGTGGGCCAGGCAACGCAGTGGCGGCGTGGTCCAAGATAGTGCAGTGGTAGGGACAGCATGGCCAAGGAGGGACAGCACAGTTGAGTGGGGCCCAAGAGAGAGCTAGGCTCTCAAGCATAAAAGGAAGGGGAGGCTCACCATTCATTCGTTCTATTATGCATCCTCTGATTTTTTGTCTTTCAGGCATTGAGCACGCTTACGTTGTTCAGCGAAGTCTGCAAGTGTTGTTCAGCATGCAGGTGTCTCCGAGCAGAGATCCCAACCTCAGCCTCGGGGGACTTCGAGTGCTCGCTCAGGGGAGGAGATCCACCATTGTTTTTCAGAGCAGAGCACACAACACTCTTCAGCCAGGAGCACACAGTCACTAAGGCAGCGCAGTCACACTTAGGGATTACATAGTCTTCGGAGGAGGCAGCACCGGGAGAGGAGGGAGATCAGGGATTCCAGCCCGGGAGTATTGTGAAGGGATCAGCCCTTCACAAACCATCTTTTGCAGCAGGAGGAGGCCATCATTTGCATTTTATCAGTTCAGGGCCAGCATACTCACTTGGATTGCGTGATTTTCTAAGGGAGGTCAAATTCCGGGGTCAGCCATATCAGGATTCCTTCCTGGGTTTTTCCGGGTTATTGGTGGAGAGCTTATATCCAGAGTTTTGTATTTTTCTGAGCAGGGGAACAGCCCCAAAGAGAAGCTCCATTCCAGCAGTAGCAACAGTTCCAGTAGCAGCAATAGTAGCATCAGGGAGTTACGTAGTCATAGAGAGAGCAGCCATTCACTAGGAGATTCTGAGAGTATTTTCAGCTTGCCTTGAGCAAGCCAAGGTGCCATCATTCTGATCACCTTTGTACACATTTTTATGTTTCAAATTATAATAAAATGGCTCAACGTTTCTCCGTGTTTGCATTGTTTTACATGATGTCTCTCTATTTGTTGTAGTTATTATTTATGTTTCTTTATATTCTTGTCTATTTCCTATTCGGAATATTACAAAGACTCTTTGACCTAGACACAAACTTCCTCCAATCACCAAGTCAACCCTTCCTTCCAGCAACTTCGATCTAGATCTTCGACCCTGCAACAGCAAAACTTCGACCTATCCAGCAGTAGAACTCCTACCTATCCAGCAACAAAATTTTCGACCTCCCCAACAGCAGATCCTCAACCTTCCCAGTAGTAGATCTTTGACCCCAGCAGCAACCCAATAACTTCATACGAATGAGAGAGAGATAGCCCAAAAAAATCGACTTGTTCTCCTCTAGCCATTCTCCTTCTCCTTGAACTTCACACTTTTCTGCACTTCTTTCTTGTGTATCGAACTTGTTGAGTTGGTGAGCAAATGCATCGAATTGCACTTGTATATATAGCCTCTTTTGTGGGTCGAATTGCACTTGTATATATAGCCTCTTTTGTGGGTCGAATTGCCCTAATGTAGGCCGACCTCATCAGGCAAGGGCCAACTTGGACTGGAGGTGACAAATGACATATTTTATTCAATAATAATTCTTTTTACATGATTCGAAAGACCAAGAAGGGTCTCATAAAATGGACAGTGACTCTAATGACTTAATATAAAACCTAGAAGTCCTCAATGGGGACTTTGACCTATAAAATGATGACCCAAACATGAAACCCATGCTTTAATAAGTCATTGTAATAATAATAAATTTTCCTTTCTCTTTCTTTTGATAAATACATTTCATAATGACGGAAATACAAATATGAAGACCGAGCCTAGTTACATTCTTCAACAAGGTATACGACTTATCCTACTTCGTACAAATGTGAGACTTGGCCCAATCACCACTTTCGTCTGAGGGTCAACCGCGTGCCCATCAATGTCCATGGCTAAGAAAATTTATTTTAGAGAGCCTAAAAAGAAAACAAACGGAGTATCGTTATTTGTGTTTATTCTTGTCACTCCATTCTCCATTGTAGGATTGGGTGCAAGAGACGTAGAATGTGGTATGACCATGCTTTTGTTTGCATCCAACACTCAATTTCTGGAAGTAATAGTACGATTCGTGGAGGTTGAAATTACATAGTGAGCATTGGAATCTGAAACCGCAATCAGGTTTGTTGCATTGGTATTCCTCTGCAACAAGTACATAATTTGGGTCATGTTCATGTAAATTGTGTATGTAATTTAGCTGTATGAGATAGATCTTCAGTGAAAAAACCTTCCACGTAGAGTTTATACCTATGCTTTGTGAAAATTTCATCTATCACAATAACTGAAAATTATTTTCCTAATTTTTAAGTTATTTAATAACTTATTTGCAGTTTGCTATGGCAAATACCAAATAATTCAAACTGTGATTTTCACATATAAACTACGGAAGAAAATAACGCTAGAAACTGAGAAAATATAGCACACACACACATAAACATGACACCGTTATTTTTGGAGAAATGTCCCCAGAAAAAACTAACTTGGGAAAATTGGTGCAGCAAATGAAGGTTTTATTATTATGTAGCAGTGAAATCTCAATACAATCTGGATGCCTGAAAGCTGGCAATCCTACAAAGAAAAATATTGGTGAAAATCTAGTGAGAAATTTTCCTCACCACACAGGCAATCCAGCACTGAAGACTGGCCTCTAAAACCCCTCTATGTCTTTCCCTACGTCACCCTCTACGTGGGCTCTGCATAGGCACAAATCTGTACAATATGGATCTCACATTGAGTTGCCTCTTTTGCTTGCCACTGAATCTGGAAACGTTTCTCCCAACCTCTGCGAAATTCTGATGCCACCGGAACTCTGAAACGACTTCCCAAATCTGCAAATTGAATTGCCTATTTGAGGCTTCTGCGCACTCCCTGCATCAACCTCACTATGGCTATCTCTGCCTCTCTGCAATGTACTAACCGGATCTGCAAAACTTCCTCCAACTCATTGTCTCCTCTTCGATCGCTAGCTCTCTGGCAACTATTGGTGTTCTCTGGAAATCGATCTTCCAAGGAAATCGAACTGCTCTTGTATTTTCTCCAAGTGCCCATCACCTTCTTCTTATAATCCTCTGTTGGGACTCCAACAGCCAAGATTAAATCTTAATCAAGGACTAGGATCATCTTGAAGTCGATCCATGTGATTTTCTAGATTATTCTCACCTTGACTTAATTAATTCTGATTAATTAACAAGTTTTCTCAAGTTTAGACTTAGGAAACATTAAAAAATAGGTTAATAATCTAATTGAGTAATCTTTGGATGGAATTTCCAGAAAAGATTTTTGGGTTATGGAGATCTCATGTATTCTAGCCTCCACCAAGTTTCGTGACTAGAACACATCCGATACTACAAAAACTAACACTCCCTCCTAGAGAGGATTGTGTTCTAGTGCTACACACCCTGCCACAACACTGTCTTTGTATCATCTCCTGTCACGCTACTGATGTCTAACAAGAAAATCTACTGGAAATGACTGTGTTGCTCCCTCAATCACAGTGTTGCTTCCTCAGTCACTGTGTTGTTCCCTTGGTCACTGTGTTATTCCCTCAGTCCCTATCCATCAACCACTGCACAACTTTGATTCATTTGCCACAGACTGTAGCTGTACCAAACTACTGCATTTGTGTTGTTGTTGACACTGCACTGTACATCTTGTATTGCTTCTAACTCTGCATTTTCACTGCAACTCCCTCTCATCTTTGTTGCTGCTACTACAACAACTGCAACTAAGAAGCATCCAAAATATTTAATCAACTGTGTTCAATATGATACACCTGTCTCCTGAGTCTTGACTATTGCTAACCTCTACACTGTCACTGAAGAATTTGCATTGTTGCTGACTCTGCACCGTGCCACTCTCCACTGCTACCAACTCTACACTGTGCTCCTCAGTATCTGACTACTGCTAGTCTACAACTATAACTCTAGTTCTGACTGCGTCAACTACCACTGATCCATCTTTCTACTGATACTGTGGGCCCCCATAGCCAGGTAATGATCCAAAAGTGTACTCCTCAATGGACCTTGCCCATCTCTGCAGCTCTCTGGGGCTACAACACCAAATCACCCCACCTCACTCCTGGAGGTATATCTGCGATAGAAAACTCTTCCTCTAGCCTAGAGGAAAGTTTTTCTATTTCCGTGAATGTTGTCTGCTAGTCCTGCTTCTCCTACTTGTCCTTCTTCCTTAGAGGACACTAGGTACTGAGTGATTGAGCTCACCACATCTAAAGCACTTGACCTTTGATAGGTCCATATTCTTTTTTCTCTACTGCCCCTGCACCTGACCGGGACCCTCTGCTGCAAGGGCGACATTCTCCTCCTCCTTCACACCCTTCGATCTGCAATTGTTGTTGCAACTAATGGAGCTCTTTAGTAGAGCTCGCCTCAACTCCTCTTGCTACAAGTCGAACAACATCCTTTCCCATTCTAGTAGCTTGTCTCTGCCCAATATTCTTTGGAAAAAAACTTGCCACTCCTCAGAGACACTATTCAGTGCCAACTGCACTAGCCCTGTTGGTTGAGGCATTGCCCCAACAGTTGCAAGTTGGTCTCGGACCTCCTAAATACTGGTGAGGAATGGATCTATCCCTTCCCCCTTCTGCATCCTTATGCATCTCAACTTTTTTTCCAGGAACATCTTCCATTGCTCGGAAGTACCCTGATACAGCTGGGCGAGAGCATCCCACATCTCTTTGGCAGTATGCTTGCCAACTGTGTGTGAGACTATATTGTCCCGAACTCCATCCAGGATCAACCACTTCGCCTTTACCATTTCCTTTTTGTATTCCTTTAGTTGATCTGCATTCTGGGGAACCGCCACAACACTATCTATGTAGAGCTTCAGGCCATATTCATCCAACAGGAAAGACATCCTGGCCTTCCAGATGACATAGTTGAAAGAACCCTCCAACCTATCTTGATCCCTAATTCCAACAATGTTCATCTCGAAAAGTGTCGAAAACCCCCTCTTTCCTTCTACTTGGTTGCTACTCTGCTACTCGCACTCCCTTCTGGAATGCGTGGATCTGCTAGCTGCTATTGCCAATCTAGCTGGAAAAATCGAACTTCTGAGACTTGAAGTTCCCTGAGAAAAATTTTCCCTTTGTTGTGTGTGTTTTTCTCTTCCACCCGACGTTGGTTCTGCTACAAAAAAAACCCTTTGCATCCAACCACAGAATCTACTCAGCAAAAAATCTGAGCTGTTTCTACTCCCTCTGCTTGTTTCAATCACTATTCTTGGCATCTCGATTTTTTTGCAACTCTGCAACTGAAAATCGAACTCCTACCCCAGCAATTCAGCCTGTCAATCTAGGTACTGTGCAGCCTCTGAGAATTTTGGCCTGCTGCTCCCTCTGACCAGCAAAATTCCCAGCTCCGCTTCTGAGCTTCCCAGTTACTCACGCTCTGATACCATGTGAAAATTTCATTTATCACAGCAACTTGAAATTATTTTCCTAATTCTTATTTTATTTAACAATTTATTTGCAGTTTGCTACAACAAATACCAAATAATTCACACCGAGATTTTCACAAATAAATTGCGGAAGAAAATAGTGTTGAAAACTAAGAAAATCTAGCACACACACACACACATAAAAATAACATTGTTATTTTTGGACATATGTCCCCAGAAAAACCCAACTTGGGAAAACTGGTGCAGCAGCTGAGGGTTTTATTATTATGCAGCAGTGAAATATGAGTACAATCTTGTTGCCTGAGATCTGGCAATCCTGCAGAGAAAAATACCGGCAAAAATCTAGTGAGGAATTTTCCTCACCCCACAGGCAATCTGACATTGAAGACTGGCCTCTGAAACCCCTCTATGTCTCGCCCTGCGTCACCCTCTGCGTGGGCTCTACACAGGAACAAATCCGTATGGCTTGGATCTCACACTGATTTGCCTCTTCTCCTTGCCACTAACTCTAGAAACATTTCTCCCAGCCTCTGCAAAATTCTTATGCCACCAGAACTTTAAAACGACTTCCCGAATCTGCAAATCAAACTACCTATTAGAGGCTTCTGCGTAGTCCCTGCGTCAACCTCACTGTGGCTCTCTTTGCTTCTCTGCAATGTACTCGTTGGATCTGGAAAACTTCATTCAGCTCACTGTCCCTGCCCCTCATTGTCTCTACTTCGATCTATGGCTCTCTGGCAACTGATGTTGCTCTCTGGAAATCGATCTGCCAAGGAAATCGAACTGCTCTTGTATTTTCTCCAAGTGTCCATCGACTTCTTCTTATAATCGTCTATTGGGACTCCAACGGCCAAGATTAAATCTTAATCAAGGGCTAGGATGATCTTGAAGTCGATCCGTGTGAGTTTTTAGATTATCCTCACCTTGGCTTAATTAATTTTGATTAATTAACCAGTTTTCAAACTTTTCATTGCTTTAGACTTACGAAACATTAAAAAATAGGCTAATAATCTAATTAAGTCACCTCTAGGTGGTATTTCCAAAAACGATTTCCGTGTTATGGAGATCTCATGTATTCTAGCCTCTCTGCCAAGTTTCGTGACTAGAACACATCCGATTCTACAAAAATCAACATGTTTGCACTGCTTTGAAAGTCTGCACTGCTCATATAGATCATACCCATTTCTCCAATCCAATTATGCCACAAAATTTCAGCCTTTGATGTCCTGGAGTCATTACACTCAAATAATTTTGTCTCTATAGGAGCACCCATATCAGGATTTCCTTTCCAATGTGCCACAGGTTTTTTGTCTATCTACTTCAAAGCTTTGGACCCTAGCTTAAAGTTGTAGACCTCTTCCTCCCGAGGTGGCAGATTCAGTTAAACCCATCCCAAAAACGACCAATCTGGAAAAGGAATGTTCAAGTGATATTCGTTGTTGTAGTACCAGCATAGAGGTGGTGATTGCAGTACTGTACATGGGACCCACAGCAGGTACCAAATCAGGATACCATTTCAAAAGCTGCAACAGTCCCCAAATTGTGATCTTCAGAGAAAAAACCTTCCACATAGAGTTTATACCTATTCTTACACTGCTTTGAGAGTTTGGACTGTTCATATAGGTCATTTCTGCCTCTGCAATCCAACTATGCCACAAAATTTCAGCCCTCGATGTCCTGCAGCTATTGCATTCAAATAATTTTCTCGTACAGGAGAACCCATATCAAGATTTCCTTTCCAATGTGCCACAGATTTTTTTTCTATCTACTTCAGAGCTTTGAACGCTAGTTTAATGTTGTAGAGCTCTTCCTCCCCAGGTAGCAGATTCAATTCAACCCATCCCCAAAACAACCAATCTGGAAAAGGAATGTTAAAGTGATATTCGTTGCTGTAGTACCAAAACAGAGGAGGTGGGCCTTCATCAATCGCAATGCTAAATATGATTATCTTCCCTTGAAGATTGTCATGGAGTTTATCCATCATATCATTCATTTCTCGTGGAAGCAAATAATACAGGAAAGACACAGAAAATAATATATTGTGAGCCACTCAATGAAATGAAACACAAAGGAAATACAAACTCACACTACACATTTTCTAAATTACTAGAAATAATTTTTTGAATTACATGCAACATCTAGAATCTTGATGTCATAATTCCTTAGAAATCATAATTGGTGCCCATATATTCTGCATATTGAAATGCAAAGGAATAGTAATATATGTGGAAGCAGTTGCTACGATACAATTAGCTCATTATATTGCAGATGAACTGGAAGATGGAGCACCAACTATTCTATGAAGGATACCTGTTTTATATCTGCCAATGAAAATCTTGTGAAACTATGCCTTCAGTGCAATAAAGTATATCTATGTTGAAGTGTAATTCTATATCAAACAGAAATATTCCTTGGTTTGTAGTTGTGAACCTTCAAAGCTGCAGAAGCTCCATATGATACTGACCTATCGTCCAGTCTGAAATTGTAAGCCTTCAGGGCTATAGAATCTTAATATTCGACTATGTCGGATTCATCAGTTTATTTATAGTATTTTTCTTGGTTCATAAAAAATAACTTGAACATTCCATTTATACAAGCAGCATATTATGATTTATCTAATATTGTTTATACAAATAAATCCTCCCCAGACAAAAGTAGCACTCATGGACATGGTGAAAAAAGCCATAAAGCTGCATATAGTAAAATGAAAAGAAAAACATAGTGAAATCATAATATACCTTAGTTTGCTTGCAGTACTCTGCATCACTGAACCAAGTTTCATCAACTACTCCAGGTGATCGAGGCCTAGAATTGAATACAGCAGCTGCTACTGATGAGGTTACTATCACCCTCTTCACAGAAGAAGCTTTGGCACATGCATTAAGAACATTAATAGTCCCCTTGACTGCTGGGTCAAGCATTTCAGCCTGTAGTACAATAAAGTGTTAATAAAGTAAAATACTAAAGCACATCAATGAAAATGCCATTTATAAGAAAGGATAGCCTAAAGATTACAAAAGTGAGAAAGAAAAAGGAGTAAGATCAAAAATGTAATAAGCCTACCAATATAATAAACATGCAATCCAATCAACCAAATCCAGGGCCTGAGTACATGGCTCCATGCAGATGGATAGAGGATCCTTTCTGTTAGAATATAAAATCAATAACTAGAATGTGGGGTGAAAATAGCAGCAGTATTAATAACTCCTTATTTAGATCCCCAGGCTCATCTTGTCACAGGTATCGATATACAAAGATTGTTCTGAGCTCATTTATTGTGTTCCTATTAGATTTTAGCTCAATTTTCATGAACAATTGTATGTCAGTTATGCTTATCAGACGAGATCCAACATAGCATTTAAAAGCCAAAACTAAATCAAGCTTCAAATATAGGCAGAACCATTACCCATAATACAACTCCATCCTAACCCCCTTTGTTTGGACCAGGGCTTAGCTTTCAAGGAAAGATGATCCACAATAGCTAGAAAATGCTATGCCAAAATCAGTGTTGTAGAACTTAAACTTGAGAGTGGCATGGTTGGAGTCCCACATCATTGACTTGGGAAAAACAGGAAAACAGGGCAAAAAATCAGCAAACAGTAAAAGAATTTCATTTTTTTCAACTAAATTAAAATATAAACTTAAATCAATATCACATAATCACATTGCAACGGAAATTAAAATATGAGAAAAAGATACATATATAACTGCAAAATAAGTGAGCCCAATGACCCCCAAAATCTCAAATTATAAACATATTTCTGCCCCAGCAGGCAATTTATTGCAAAAACTGTGAAAATTTCATCTATTGCAGCAACTGGCAATTATTCTTCTAACTATAAATTTAATTATGCAGTTTATTTGCTACAACAAACAATGAGTAAAATCACAACTGCAATTTTCACCATAAAAATACTGCAGAAAATAAAATACTGGAAACTGAAAAATTATAGGGCACGCACAAGAATTTTAACACGGTTATTTTTGGACAAATGCTTGGCCTTCTGCCCTTCATCACTGCGCTGCTGCTGCTCTCCCGTACTGGTGCCCATGACGCTGCCACCGCCACTGCCACATCTGTATTGCAGCTCCCTCTCAATCTGATGCATCATGCTGCCAACTGCTGCGCTACAACTCAGTTGCTGAGAGAAACAACTGAGCTGCATCCTCATCACTGAAGCTCCACAGGCTACTAATCTCTGTTGTCATCTGGAGACTGCTGCACAGCTACAGCGCTACATTGCGTAAGCAGACTTCTTCTGCGTTGTTGAAGTCACATAAGCCCCTACGCTGAAATCCCCTACACTGTTGTTGCGTTGTGTTGTCCTCCTGAAGCTTCTACATTGTTGCAGCTCTGCTCTGCGTAAGCAAGCCTGCACTGCGTTGCTGAAGTCACATCAGCCCCTCTGCGTTGCACTGCTATTTTGCTGTTGCATCTGCACTGCACTGCACCATCTCAGCATCCATCTCTGCCTCTGCTCCATCTATGATTCTCTGCACCCACTGCTCCACTTGTCTCGCCACTGTCTTAAGGCTCCCATAGCACAGATGTGATCCAAGAGTTGAGCTACTCAAGGATCTCGCCACCACTCTGTAGCTACTCTACAGATCCATGTCGCCCCACTTTCGTGGTTCATGAGCACTCATGGCTTCGTCATCTTCGGAGCCATCATCCACCACAGCAGCCTTGGAGCTAGAAGCTTCCATGTCCTTCTTCTTCTGAGGACAATTGCTGGCGAAATGTCCTAATTCGTCGCACTGGAAACACTTGATCTTAGACAAATCCCGCTTCTTCCTCCCTTGCTGCCTCTTTGATGCCAAGGCTGCATCTTCTTCCTCTTCCTTCTTCACTTTACTTGATCTGGTGTTGTACTATCCCTTGGTGAACTGACGGAGTTCTTCTTGACGGAGGATTGCCCACATACTGTCCCAGTTGGAAAGGTCAGCTCTACCCAAGATACTTTGGACAAAAGTTTCACAGTACTCTGTGACCGCATTGAGTGCAGTCCTCACCATCACATCATTCTCCACTTTCACTCTCATGGCAGTCAACTGATCCCTGATTGCTTGTAATCTGACAAGGAAAGGAGATTTGCATCGATCGGCATGGCTAGGACTTTCTCTGCATGTTCCCTCAGATTGTATGACTCCATGACTACCAGGATTCTGGCCTTCCCGACTGCAAATTTGGACAGACCGTCCAACCTATCCTGATCGTGTAGTCCGTGAGGTGCCATCTGTTCAGCAAATCTGTCGGAACTAATACTTCTCTCTATGCTAGAGACTTGGATCTAGGGTCCTTGGTGAGAAAGGCACCCTCTACTCCCTCTGACAACTGACCTCCTCTCTTGGAAGTCTGCCAAATCAAACAAATCAGCTCTCTTCGATCCTCTGATCGATCTACAGATTTCTTTGGCTAGAAATCCTCTGAGAAGTTGTTCTCCTCCTGCTCTTTGTCAACTAGTGCTCAGGTTAATTTCTGCACCTTCAGAAATTTAACCCCACCAGCAACTATTGAAGCTCTACAGCATTGCTTATGGCACTCTGAATCAGCCACAGCTTCAGGATTGTGTCACCCTGGCTGGCCTCTACGTGACCAGACAGTCCGAACGTTGTCTCTGCATAGTAAGTACGTGGGCCTGCGTGGAGACTACGTCACTCTGGCCTCTGTGTGGCTCTGCTCCCCTCTGCTGCTGCGCTGTTCTTTCTGGTCTGGCTTTCTGCAGTTGTTGTTGCTTTCTCTGCTGCTTTCTGCAGCAAAGATTCTTCAGTCTTCTTGTTGATGATTTAGCTAGATTTGCATGCAATCGCTCTGATACCATGTGAAAATTTATGAGTATTACTTATGCAGAAACCCTACTATTAAATCGGGTTATACTTCTCCTACTTAATCAAGTTATTATTCTGAAATTTCAGCATTAACATCGAAGTAAACACTTTAACAGTTCTTCACAGATACAGATCTAATACTCAATACATGCACATAGACAAAGTGACACAATATTTTCTGGACCACTGTCCCCCGAAAAACCCAATGCGGGAAAACCGGTCTTCTGGCTACTGGAGGATTTATATCATTATGTAGAATCTAAGTACAGCAAATCTGGGCACCTTACTAGTTAACCCGACAGAGAAATATAAGATCTGCAGCAATACTTCTGTTCCGGAGACGGAAAACTGGACTGATTCACACCCTCAAACGGGATTTACAGAACTCAGCCCTTTTCAGTCTTCAGAAACCCTAGCGTTGCTCTAGAGCCCTCTGCGTCAGCACTGCTAGCCTTCTGATGCCCCTGCAATGCTCAGGAGAGGGTTGTGTAACCCCAGACTGGGTGACGCAGTCCCTACGCTGCCCTAGTTGGCTCTATGTAAGCCCTGATGGCCTCCTGCTGCCTCTGCACTGCCCTTTTTGGGCCTGCGTAGCACCTGCATAGCGGTTGAAACCCTCTGTGTTATGCAACTACTGCGTAGTCTCTGCTCCCTCTGCACTGCTCTGGTTGTTGCTTCTCTGCCTCTTGCTGACTCTTGGCTCTAGGATCAGATCATCCCCTTACCCAATACTACCCCTTGTTGCAGCTGAAACACTTCTGGAAATTCTTCACAAACCATGCCCTAGAATTCCAGCTTAGGCTCAGTGCTCTGCCTCCGTGTGTGTTCTCCAACTGACCCCAAGCCTTTCCTTTATACTTTTCTCGTTAGGAAACCAACGATCATGATCTAATCTTGAATCGACGGCTAAGATTAAAAGAAATCTTGATCCATGTGACTTAAGTCATTTTTGGCACTCTGAATCAGCCACAGCTTCAGGACTGCGTCACCCTGGCTGGCTTCTGCATGAGAAGACAGTCCCAGCGCTGTCTATGTGCTGCCTCTATGCAGTAAGTACGTGGGCCTGCGTGGAGACTACGTCACTCTGGCCTTTGAGTGGTTCTACTCCCCTCTGCTGCTACGCTGTCCTTTCTAATCCAGTTTTCTGCGGCTACTGCTGCATTCTGTAGCTAATATTCTTCAGTCTTCTTGTTGATGATTCAGCTAGATCTGCAATCGCTCTGATATCATGTGAAAAATTCTAAGTATTACTTATGCAAAAACCCTACTGTTAAATATGGTTATACGTCTCCTACTTAATCAAGTTATTATTCTGAAATTTCAGCATTAACATCGAAGTAAACACATTAATAGTTCTTCACAGATACAGATCTAAAATTCAATACATGCACATAGACAAAGTGACACACAAGATTTTCTGGACAATTGTCCCTAGAAAAACCCAATGTGGTAAAACCGGTCTTCTAGCTACTGGAGGGTTTATATTATTATGTAGAATCTAAGTATAGTAAATTTGGACACCTTATTGGTTAACCCGACAGAGAAATATAAGATCTGCAGCAATACCCTTGTTCTGGAGACGGAAAACTGGACTGATTCATACCCTCAAACGTGATTTACAGAACTCAGCCCTTTTTAGTCTTTAGAAACCCCAGCGCTGCGAGCCTTCTGATGCCCCTGCGTTGCTCAGGAGAGGGTTGCATAACCCCAGACTAGGTGACGCAGTCCCTACGCTGCCATGGTTGGCCCTGCATAAGCTTTGATGGCCTCCCACTGCCTCTGCGCTGCCCTTTCTGGGCCTGCGTAGCGGCTGAAACCCTCTGCGCTGCGTAGCCTCTGCCCCCTTTGCACTGCGTAGCCTCTGCCCCCTTTGCACTGCTTTGGTTGTTGCTTCTCTGCCTCTTGCTGACTCTTGGCTCTGCGATCAGATCATCCCCTTAACCAATACTACCCCTCGCTATAGTTGAAACACTTCTAGAAATTCTTAGCAAACCATGCCCTAGAATTCTAGCGTAGTCTCAGTGCTCTGCCTCCGTGTGTGTTCTCCAACTGACCCCAAGCCTTTCCTTTATACTTTTCTCGTTGGGAAACCAACGGTCGTGATCTAATCTTGAATCAATGGCTAAGATTAAAAGACAGATTGATCCATGTGACTTAAGTCATTTCCATCACATGTTTAAATTAATTACCTTTAATATTTTAATTTTCCTAAGTTAAACTTAAGATCCTTAATTAAAAATATTAATTAATTAATTTTCGCTTAAACCAGATGGAATTTCTCAAATCCCTTTCTGGGTCTTGGAGATCTCATGTACTCTACTCCCTCCACTAAGTTTGGGAGCTAGAGCACATCCGAAACTACCCACAAATCTCAACATTCTAGTGTTGCACATGCTGCCACAACACCATGTTTCTACATCATCTCCTGTCACGTTGTTGATGTTTGGTTACTGCTGCCCACCAACTATTGAAAAGTGTAACTGGGTCGGTCTTCATGTTGACTATGTAATTAATAATTAGGAATTTATAAAGAAGACAAGATAATAAAATATATTTGTGGTATGCTTGCCTCATGGGTTTCATGAGCAAGACTTTATTTTAAGGTCTAAGGACTTCTTCTTGATGTCCTTTAGGGGATTGTCTTTTGGTTATAAATATGTTAAAGAGTCATGTTAATGATGGGCAATCGTCAGTCTTGTATGCCTTCATACCTTGTCTCATAAACCTTCAGATCATAGCTCAAATGTGGCTTAAGTTCAGCATTGAAGACAACCAACATGTCGGCCTCAATACTCCTGCTCAAGTCAGCTCACAAGCAACCCTACATGTCGGCTCAATTAAGAATTCATGTCCTATATATAAAAGGATGAAGATTGTGGATTTTTCTCTGGTCAAGTGCAGATAAGAAATACGATCGATATATATGTGATACAGTGCGGATCCGTATAATAACAATTGCGGACAAGTTTGAAATAAATCAACAAATGTTTTTGAAAAAGAAATTGCGAATATCTGAGATCATAACACGAATAAGGAACTTCGGACAAGTCTGCAATTTGTAGTGCGGATCAACATACAAGAGTACAGGAAAAATAGCGAAGATACTATCTGAAGAAATGCGAAAGGAGGTCAATATAATTTCGGAGTTAATTCTGTGATATGATTCCTGCAATCACAGAGAAGTATGTAGATTGTTTTAGGGTTGGTGCTGCTCGATGCAAGTGTAAAAGGATGCAGATAGAAGTTGTAAAGAGGATGCGAAAAGAAGAGGATTGTTAGGGGCAGAAATAAATGAGTTAAGGGTTGTTGAACAGAGATCAAGTTCCTCTAAGTAAGCAAGCGCAGATCAGTTCAAGGTTCGTTAAGTAAGCAAGTGCAGATCAGTGCATAAAAGGAAGGACGAAAGATATGACATGGTTATCAAGGTGTTGAACAGTGAAGAATCTCTAGGAGGACAAAAGGAATTCACTAAGAACAGAGTTTCTTAGTATTGGTGCAGAACAGTGCTGAAGGAAGGATCACCAAGAAGAAGGAAAGAAGAAAGCAGTGCCAAGGTCTTGAAGGCATGCATAGGTCAAGGGTCTAAGTCTGGGTCATGGTACTTGTCATTTGAAGATCTATAAGAAGAATTCTTTGCGGGGTTTCCTCTCCAAGATGGAGAGGTTTTGCCCTAGTTCCAGGAGCCTAATTTGTGTCTCGTGTACTTTGATAATTGACTTGATGAAATATTAACTAAGCTAAAGAAGAGAAGACATAAGTAAGCTCACAAGTAATTATCAAGAAGAGAATTTGTATTAACCTACAGCCCTCCAAATTCTCAACACCAACCACTATGCAACTCTGATATGAGTTGCATCTGTGTTGCTGCTGACCCTGCTGAACTGTTGCCAACACTGCATCTGCACTACAACTCCCTCTCATCTGCTACTGCAACTGAGAATCATTCAAAGTAATTTGTCCCTGCTACTGAAACAAGTTCTCCACCACACCCATCTGTTCTCTGAAATAGACGAACTTAGCTCTCCCTAGAGCTTTCGTGAGTATATTTGCAACCTGCTCTTCTGTGGGAACATACTGTAGCTAGACTGCTCCACGTCGTACACAATCTTTGATGAAATGATATTGAATATCTATGTGCTTCGACCTGTCATGAAACATTGGATTCTCAGAGAGCTTTATGCAACTCTGATTATCACAATAGACATTGGTTGCTTCCATCCTCTGCCTGAACAAGCTTACTAGCAGCTTTCGAATCCATATAGCTTCACACATTGTTGTGTTGGCTGCCATATACTTTGCTTCTGCAAAGCTCGATGCTACTGACTTCTGCTCCCTGCTACACCAAGAAACCATTCCTGATCCAACACTGAAGCAGTACCCAGAGATACTTTTCCTTTCCACTGAATGCCTGCCCAATCTGCATCTGTGAACCCACAAAGTCTGAAATCATCCCCTCAAGTATATCTCAACCCATACTCTATTGTGTTGCGCACATACCTCACAATATGCCTCGCTGCTGCCCAATGTACCCTCTTCGATTATATCATGAACTGACTTAGGGTATTAACTGCAAAGCAAATATCTGGCCTAGTGTTGACCAGATACATGAGAGACCCAATAAGTTGTCTATATAAGGTAGGGTCGACATCCTTGTCATCTGATGCATCTATCTTCTTCTAGTTGGTAATCATGGGCGTAGACATGGGTCTACAATCTTGCATTATGAACCTCTTCAGAATATCTGTAGCATATCTTCCTTGCCCAAGGAAGATCTCCCCATCTTTCTGTCACACTTCCAATCTTAGGAAATAGTGCATCAACCCCAAATCTTTCATGTCAAACTCTGCTGCCAAGTTCCTCTTACATTCCTCTATGAGCCCTAATGATCCTGTCAAAAAGAGATCATCCAAATACAAAATTTGGATGAGTGGCTCACCCTCTACCATCAGATAGTAAAGGTTGGGATATGCATCACTCTTGACGAATCCTATCTGCTGCAAATAGCTGTCAATCCGACCATACCATGCCCTGGGAGCCTGCTTGAGACTGTATGGATCTTTCTTTAGTCTGCACACATGAGTGCATCTCTCATGAGTCTTGAAGACCTCTGGTTGTTCTATGTACACTTCTTCCTATATCACCCCGTTCAAGAATGTTGTCTTGACGTCCATCTGGTGAATCTGCCATCCCATCTAAGCTGCTATGGATATAATTGACTGGATAGAGGTGTATCTGGAAACTGTGGCGAAGGTCTCCTCATAATCTATCCCTTCTTTTTGTGCATACCCCTTTGCCACGAACCTAGCCTTGTACTTATCTACATTGCCATCTGCAACATACTTGATCTTGTAGATTCATCTAGAACCTACAAATGACCTATCTTTAGGTCTTGGCGCCACCTCCCAAACGACATTCGTCATGATAGAGTTATACTCTTCTACCATGGCATCTACCCAGACCTGATGTTCTGTGACTTCCTGAAAGCTGGAAGGTTCTGCAACCTGAGCCACCAACGCTTGGTACCTATCAGGTTGTTTGTGTTGTCTTTTGTTTGTCCTAGGAGTTACAATAAACTCCTTTACATCTCTCAATGTCTGACGAAATTCTTTGTTGGCTCGACCACTAGTGGTGGGAGGTTCAACCAGCTCCTCCTCATCCTATCCCTGTTGCTCCATCTGCTGAGATCTCCCAGGATCTCCTGTTGAAGATTGTAACTAGGTTTGGTCTTCATAAATTGTATTTGATTCAATATTTATTGTACTTGTCAAAAGCATAAAAAAAATAATTTTATACTATTATTAAATGACTTACTAAAGCATGGGTTTCATGCTTGGGTCATATTATTTTAGGTCAAAGTCCCCATTGTGGAATTCTAGGATTTATTCTGAGTCTATAGGGATATTGCAGATTTAAATTGACTCATATTGGGCTTTTCATTCATGCAATTAGGTCAACTATTGAGTCAAATATGATTTATGGAGCCTCCACATCAAGTCGGCCTTTAAGTGATCAAGTCGGCCTCAAGTATAGTAATTCAAACTCATCAGAAGCCTATAAATACAGGGAGATCGAAATCATTTGGAGACATCTCTCTCACACACAGAAATTCGATATCATTTGTTGCATTAGGAAAAAGTGTGAAGTGAAGGAAAGGGCCAATTTGAGTAGGGTTTTGGGCAAGCTAAAGGAGTTGAAAAAAATAAAAATTTTGGTGCTACTCTCTCTCTCTCTCCCTCTCACATGCTATAGTCTGCAAGATCGAAGTCCTTCATTATTTGTTGCTGCCATTTGTTGCTGCCAAGAAGAATAGGTCGAAGTTGATTATGTTGGATGTTGTTGCCTTGAGAAGCTGCGTTGGGTCAAAACCGAACTCCTAGAAGCAAGATCGAAGTCTTTCCCTCAAGATCGAAGTTCTAGAAGCAAGGTCGAAGTTCCAGGTCGAAGAAACTAATGAATAGTGTTGCTACTGCTATAGTTGCTGCCAGATTGAGGAAGGATCAAAAGGAAGGTGGAATCAAGGTCTAGAGTCTCAAGAATTACTATTAAAGGAAGGATTATTGACTAGGTTTTCCCCAAGAGTGGGGTTTTGCCTTGGCTATTGGACTACATCTATCCTTGATCTATGTGCATTTGCTTTGATATTTTCTTGATGAACTAAGAAGAAAGAACATAAGAAGAACATAATACGAACTAGAGAACATCACAAGTAAATAATCAAGAATCAGAGAATCTTTCTGCCTTTCTAATTCTCTAACATGGTATTAGAGCTTTGGTGAAAGAAGGAAAAGGCAGTCTCAAGGATTTGATCAAGGAGACATAGGAAGTTCACTAAAGGAAACTCTTTAAGGAAAGAAGTCTTCACTACCTTCAAGGACGATGTCTAGCACTATCAAGGGAGAAAACAAGCTTAAAGGAGCTTCTAACTATAGATCTTGGAAAAAGATGATTGGCTTCCTCCTTGAAAAGAGCAAGGTCTTAGTGTTGATTTTTGTAGCATCAGAAAGTGCTCTAAGTCTCAAATTTGGTGTAGAGGCTTAGACACTAGTATTCCAAAGAACTCAGAAAGTGTTTGTGGAAATTCCACTCAGATTTTGTTTTATTTGAAAAATTAATTATTTTAAAGGGGACCCTAAGTCTAAACTTAGGGAAATTAAATAATCAAAGGGTATTAAATGAAACAAAGTGTGAACCTTCTAGAGGACATGGAGCAAGTCATGTTATAATCTTAGTCGTTGATTAGACATATAATCTGAGTCGTTGATATGTCAACGAGAAGACTATAAAGGAAGGCTTGAGGACCATTTGGAAAGATACACCAAGACACTGAATTGATCTAAGATTGAAATTTCTGGGGCACGTTTGCTGAGAAATTCGAGCTAGAGATCTGGGCAGTGAGGAACAGAGATAGCATCCGGAGACGAAGATATTTTCTCAGTCGGTGGAGCAAGAGTCAGAGAAGCAGAAGAGATCTAACCAAAGTCAACGTTGAACGAAGAGGGCTCACACAGTGACTGCGTAGGCTCACGCAGAAGAAGCACAAAGGCAGAGGAAGGGTTTTCGGAATTTTGCTAGTGGATTAGTTTCGGAGGCCGGGACCCGGAACGTGGCACGGGAGGTTGTTCCTTAGGGTCCAAAGAGGCAAAACGACTTGGTTGAGGGCCAATGTTGTGCCTGGAAGGGGGTGACGCAGTTGCTGGAGGTTCCAGCATTGGATCTGCGCAGAGGTTGCGTGGAGCTTCTCCAGGGCAGTGTTTTCTTCATCCAGATCAGTCGTAAATTTAGTGATTGAGTGAGGTAAATCCTCACAAATTCTTCTACCAGTATTTCTCTCTGCTACTAAATCACCCTAGGGGTATTCAGAGATGTATTTAGACATTGCTACTGCTTAATAATTAAACCCTCAGATCTGCTCCACCGGTTTTCCCGCACAGGGTTTTACCGAGGACCTAGTCCAAAATAAAGGTGTCATATGTGTGAATGATTTCCTTGTTCAGTTTCCTTGTTTCAAAATCATAATTATTGTAGTGTAGGCTGCTTCAGTATTTCATGAATGTATTCAAAAATAATTGTGTAAAGTAAATTACATAATAGATTAAATAATTCGGATGGTTGCAGTAGGATTCCTTAGATTGATTGAGAACTAAGAATTTTCACACTTAGACTTGGTAAAGGGAAAAGTGAAGAAGCCCACAGAAGAATCAAGTGATGCTATAAGGTAAATTTTAGAGAATTGGAATTAGTGGCTATGAATTTGATGGTTGAAAACATAAAGGACAATCGTGTCCCCTTCATAGCAAACATTGATCACGCTTAGGAAATGTATGATGCCTTGTCAAAACTATTTACCATTGAGAATATTGGAAAGGTGGCAAGCCTGAAAAATGAACTAAGGACTACTAAGATGACCAAGGAGGATATTGTATCTACTTCCTTTGTGAAGATAGCAAGAATAAGAGATGAACTTCTTGCCATTGATGAAATGGTGACAGATAAAGAACTTGTGATGAACTTGTGATCATGTCCATACTAGGGCTACCACCTACTTCGGGTGCATTTGTTGCAGGTCTCAATAGCTAGAAAGAAACTCCCACCTTTGAGGAACTATGGACTGCCTGCAGTCAAGAAGAATTAAGAATCTAAATGGTAGCCAACAGTAAAGAAGTCTCAAATGCTTATGTTGCTCATCACAAGGGAAACTTCAAGAAGAAAGGGCCAAGAAGGAAGGTTGATATGTCCAAAATTGAATGCTATCATTGTCACAAAATGGGGCATTATAGAAGTGAGTGTCTCGGCAATCCTAGAAGTAAGAAAAGAAATAGAGCAAATGTGGTTGAAGAAGTATCCACTCCCAAGAGAGCAAAGCCCGAAGAGAATGACATAAGGGACTTACAGTACTAAGCCCCTTGCTCCTAGATTTAGATATTGCATTTGTATATTTTATGTTTCGTTATAGATTTACCATCTTTTTGGAAAGAAATTTTTCTTGTTTTATAAGTTTTTAGGTTTCCCTCAAAGCTTTGGAGGGAGCCCACTCAACACTGTGAGAATTTGGTTACCCAAATCCTATTGCAGCAACTAATGTTAATTATTCTAATTGTTTAATTAAATGAACAATTTACTTGCAGTTTTCTATGGCAAATATCGAATTAAATTCATTGCAGCCTACACAACATAAAATATTGTGGAAAATACAACGCAGGAAAGATAGGAAAACACACTTACACACAAGAACACTGTTATTTTTGGACAATCGTCCCTGGAAAAACCCAACTTGCGAAAATCGGTGCAATAGCTGAGGGTTTTAATATTATACAGTAGTAATTTGAGCACAAATCATTGGATGCCCAAACTGGTTATCCAATACAGAGAAAAACTAACGAAAAAGATAGTGAAAAAATCTCACACTAACATGGGAGATGCGGTACTGATCTAGACTGGAGACAAGTTGCCTTGTGTTGTCTCTCTGCAGTAACTGCGTCTGCCTACACATTCACTGCTTCATAGCTCCTGGGACTGCGTCACACCTACAGTTGATCTCCTGCTAACTGGAAACACAAACCTCTAGCCTTCTGGACTCACACCCCAGCTTCTGACACTAGAACTCGATTGTCTACCAGCAGAATTGCAAACTCCCTCCGAAACTCTGTGTTGCCTCTGCGTGGCTCTACGCTGCCTCTTTGTGGCTCTCTACGTCTTCTCTGCTTTGCACTCTTCGGATCTGGAAAACAGTAAACTTCCTCTAGTCTATTATCCCTGCCCCTCACTGCAACGATCTCACTCGATCTCTATCTACCAACTCAGCAATGTCTCTCTGAGAATTCGATCACCCAGCAAAATCGATCTCTACAAATCTCAAGTGTGTTCTCCAAGTGCCCATTGAGCTCCTTCTTATAATCTCTCATTGACATATCAACGACCAAGATTAGATCTTAATCAATGGCCCAGATTATGTAGGACTCGGTCCACGCCTTTATCTAGAAGATTCACACATGATTTAATTAATACCCTTTAATTATTCTCATTTCCTAAGTTTAGACTTAGGAATCCATTAAAAATAATTAATTATTTAATTAAATCCTCTCTGGGCGGAATTTCCCCAAACGATTTCTGGGTCTTGGAGAACGCATATGTCTTAGCCTCTCTGTAAAATCTCGAGGCTAGAGCACATTTGATGCTACAAAAATCAACACTCCCCCTTAGCGAGGAATGTACTCAAGTGTTGCAACCCACTGAAGCATCACTCTGACTCTGTATCACCTCCTATTGCGCTGCTGATGTCTGGCTTCACTGCCCACCAACTACTGCGTAGCTCTGCATCTGTGCTACTACTGACTCTACATATTGTTGCCAGTTACTGCATCTGCACTGCAACTTTGTTGATGTTGCCACCGCAACATTTGTTGCTGCTGCAACTAAGAGGTGTCCATCATATTGAACCAACTGTGTTCAGTCTGATGCGTCTGTCACCCAAGTCCTGACTGTTGCTAGCCTCTACACTATCACTAAAGCCTCTAAGTTGCTATTGACTCTGCATTGTGCTCCTACACTGTTGTCAACTCTGCTCTGTGTTGCTCAGTCTCTAACGCTACTAACCACTGCATCTGTCACTCTGGCACATGATTGCACCAATTGTCACTGGTCCATCCTGCTACTACTGCTATGGGCTCTCATAGCAAGGAATTGATCCATGAGGTGGACTCCTCAAGGATCCTGCCCATCCTATAGCTCTCTGGGCTAGGTTGCGGGAAAGCTTCAAACCCCCTGCGTTCCCGTTTCCGAAATGCACTCCGTGCGGGAGCGTTTCGGAAACGCTCGGAAACGCGCTCCCGAAAACGCTTCCTGAGGGGAGCGTTTTTGGGAGCGCGTTTCCGAACCTGTTAAAACGCTCCCTGTTTTTTCGGGAGTGTTTCAGGAAGCGCTCGGGAGCGAACGCTCCCTAAGCGCTTCTGGCGTTTAAAAAACGCTTCGGGAGCATTTTTTAAACGCCGGAAGCGCTCAGGGAGCATTCGCTTCCGAACGCTCCCCGGAACAAAAAACGCTTCCTGCTGGGCAGAAATTTTTTGCAATGAAAAAACGATTTGTTTTAAGGCCAGAAATGGGTTTTAGGGCTGATGTGGAGGTAAGAGAAGCATTGACATTTCATCGTAATGTTAAATTCTTAGAGTAAAAGTTCTTTTACTTAAATTTTTAACATTACCATGAAATGACTCAGGATGTTTAAGAGTGGTTTCGACCTCATTGGATTTCATATGGAGAAACTAGAATTTTAGGTTTCACTCAAAATTCAGCAGACTTAATGGTTTTCAAGGTTTCATGGTTTGGGAATTTGCAATGTTTCCATTTGATTCTATCATGTGTAAGGGTATGATATTGGCATTTGATCAAGAGCATGAAGTCCTTTAAGAACCTTGATGTACCCTTCAATCAAAGGAAAACAACTGGTTAGGCATACTAATCTTTTTCTACCACATTTTAAGGTTGAGGAGATGAACTCTTCACTCAAACCAAAATCATTGGTTAGGCATGTTAAACTTTTTCAATTTCTATCATGTTATAAGGTTGAGCAATCCAAATCTGAAGACTTTGAGCTAGATGATGTTTATGTATCTCTTGTTGATGATCCCATTTCTAGTAGCGATGAATCAATGATGAGTTTCATGAGAGACCATGTTGCTCAGTAATTTGTAGTTTTGATGTCTATTTTTGCTACTACTACTACTACTAAAGTTGTAGAGGAGTTTTAGGAATCCTCAAACTTTGAGCCATATTATTTATGTAGCACATGTTGATGATCCCTTGTCTAGTAGTGGTGATGATTTTGATCATGATGAGGAGTGATCATGTTGTTGATCACTAATATGTAGTCTTGTATTAGGCCAATGGCCTCATAGCTTGTAGCATTGTTTTTGGAATTTATGGGCCATTTGGAGCCTCATTGCTTATGTACTTTTTGATGATATGTATTGCACTCGGTGCCATTTTGATATATTCACCTTTGCATGGTATATAAATGAGCAAACTTTGCATATTTTGTCTCTATTGGCTTGGAATCATGGTTGCAAATCTTAAAAATAGTTTTTTTTATTAAAAAATAATTATTTAATGTGTTTTTTTTAAAACCGGTTCATTGAGATCTGACCGCTCCCGGTTAGACCGGTTCCGGTTAGAAACCCGGTTCATTAGGTCCACCGGTCCGGTCACTGGTTCCGGTTTTAATAACTATGCTCACACAAATCCAGAAGTACAAGAGGGGTACATGAAGGCATTGGACAAGTTGGTACCTGACAGGGAGGAGTGTGCTAGATTGCGCCTTGAATTAGGCAAATACTTTAGTTGCACTGCTAACTTTGGTTCTTTCCATGCAATGGAAGACGGGGACAGATTTGATGCTATCACATGGTGGGAAGCATATGGCGGCATGGGACTTTTGCCAAAGTTGGCTAAAAAAGTTCTCTCACATATTGTGAACACTTCTTCTGCAGAGAGGTGTTGGAGCACCTACAGCTTCATACACAATGTGAGAAGAAACACGCTGAATGAAAACCGAGCTGAAAGCTTGGTTTATGTGCATTACAACTTGAGGTTGTTGAGCCATTATTGTGATCGGGCAAATGAGGATCAATCATACAGAGTCTGGGACAACAACCCAGAGGATGATAATTTGGAGGACGGCACGGTACATATGGAAGAATTGGAAGCATAACTTTTTAGGGATGATGATGAAGCATCAGCAGCACCGCCACACACAGGGCCAGTCCCACCATCTACTGGTAGCAGTGCGGGTGCCAGTGCCAGTGCTAGTGCCAGTTCTCGATATCACACTATTGTTCCTTTGCAGATCCGGCCTCCACCTTCTAGTCATGGTCGTGGTACTTCTGAGAGTACTAGAAGACCACCATTTCCTCGTGGCTCGCACAAATTAGACATTTCTCGTGGGCGTGGCAAGGGGCCAGCCAGTAGATAAAATAGATTTGTTGTTTACTAGTCTTTTCTAATTGTTGTTGACAGTTAAACAGTTGAAACTTGACTCTTTCATATATTTAATGACAATTTAAGTTTGAAGTTTGAATTTGAAAGGTGAAACTTTGAAGTTGGAATTTATAAATTTACAAGTCAATATGAATTATGAATATGATGCTTCATGAAAGTTATATGGTGATCAATGAATCAATGATGATAAATGTTATATAATATCAATGATGATAAATGTTAAATATTGAATTTTGAAATCAATGAATCAATGATGATAAATGATATATATCAATGATGATAAATGTTATTTATTGAAATTTGAAATCAATGAATCAATGACGATAAATGTTATATATCAATGATGATAAATGTATATTGAATTTTGAAATCAATGAATCAATGATGATAAATGTTATATATTGAATTTTGAAAGCTTGAAACCTTCAGATTGATGATTTCGCGAGACTCAAGAGTCAATATGTTGTATGCTTCCAACTTATGGGCGTGGTTGATGAAGATTATAACTTCTAGATGATTGATGTTATATAATTCAATCTATGTTTTTATGTTTTTTATGTCTAATTCATCATTCTACATGTTTTTGTTGACATATATGCATCAAAATATAAAAAATATTAAAAATATTAAAATATATATATATATATATAAAAACGCTCCCGAAAACGCTCCGGACCAGAAGCTTTTAAAAATGGCGCTCCGCGCTTCGCTCCCGCTCCCGCTTCCAAGTAACCTTGTCTCTGGGGCTACAAAACCAAATCACCCCACCTCACCCCTGGAGGTATCTCGGTGATCATGGCAAACTCTTCCTCCAATCTGGAGGACAACCTATCAATTTATTTGGATGAAGCTTGCTAATCCTGCCTCTTCGCTTTGTCCCTCTTTCTGAGTGGACACTGGATAGCGTAGTGACCAAGTTCACCACACCTAAAGCACTTGATATTTGAAATGTCCTTTCTTCTACGTGGCTCTTGCTGCCCCCCCTTTGATGTGAGGGTTGCATTCTCCTCTTCCTTCACCTTTTCTTTTGTCCCATTGTTGTTGTTGCCTTCCAGGTTGCTCTTCACCAAGTCTCGCCTCAACTCTTCTTGTTGTAGATCTGCGCACATCCTATCCCACTTTGGCAATGTTTCCCTGCCCAAAATACTTTGGACGAACACTTGCCATTCTTTTGAGACTACATTTAGAGCAATCTGCACCATCTCTGTAACCTGAGGCACTGACCCTACAGCTGCCGACTAATCTCAGACATCCTGAAGCCTGTGGAGAAAGTGATCTATGCGTTCTCCCTTCTACATATGTGTGCTCCTCAATTTTTCTTCCAGATACATCTTTCGCTGGAAGATCCCTTGTACAGCGTGGCAACAGAGTCCCACATCTCTTTGGCCATTCCAAGGGCCACTATGTGAGATACAACATGATCCCAAACTCCATCAAGGATCATCCTCTTTACCTTAGCCATTTCCTTCTTGTACGCCTTCAACGGATTTGGATCTGCAGGTACAACCACCACACTATCAATGTAGGTTCTCAGATCGTACTCATCCAGAAGAAAGGAGATCCTTGCCTTCCAGATCACATAGTTAGACACTCCATCTAACCGATCTTGGTCTCTCAACCCAGCTGATGCCATCTCGCCAAACAACAAATTCTTGGCTAGAAATTCTCTAAGGACAAAATTCCCTCAGTGTGCTCTTCCTTCCTCTTGACGTTTTTCTGCTCCAGTAAACTGCTGCAAAAAAACTGCGTCCCAGCTAAAGATCTGCTCTGCATGGAAACTGATGCATTGCTCCCTCTGCCTCTAACAAATATCGATCTAGAAATTCAGTGCTCTGTCGACTCACTCAGAGACACAAATTTCCTCAAAACCCTGCTCTACTGGCCTCAGGACTGCGCAGTCTTTGGGGTTTCGAGCAGCTGCCTACACAGTGCCTCAAATCACCCTTCTTCCCTTATACAACTGAGCTCTCCGGCTTTATCAACGCTCTGATGCCATGTGAAAATTTGGTTACCCAAATCTTACTGTAGCAATTGATGTTAATTCTTCTAATTGTTTAATTAAGCGAAAAATTTACTTGCAGTTTTCTATGGAAAATATTGAATTAAATTCACTACATCCTACACAACATAAAATACTACGGAAAATACAATGCATGAAAGATTGAAACACACACACACACACAAGTACACCGTTATTTTTGTACAATCGTCCCCGGAAAAACCCAACTTGGGAAAATCGGTGCAGCAGCTGAGGGTTTTAATATTATGCAGTAGTAATCTGAGTACAAATCATTGGATGCCCAAACTGGCTATATATAGAGAAAAACTAATGGAAAAGATAATGAGAAAATATCACACTGACACGGGAGATTCGGCACTGATCTAGACTGGAGACAAGCTGCCCTGCGCTATCTCTACACAGTAACTACGTCTGCCTATGCAGTCACTGCGTCACAGCTCCTAGGACAGCATCACACCTCAAGTTTATCTCCTGTTGACTGGAAACTCAACCGTCTGGCCTTTCGAACTCACACCCAGGCTTCTAGCACTAGATCTCGACTGTCTCCCAACAGAATTGCAGACTCCCTCCAAAGCTTTGCATTGCCTCTCTATGGCTCTCAATGTCTTCTCTGCTTTGCACTCCCCAGATCTGGAAAACTTCCTCCGGTCTACTATCCTTGCCCCTCACTGCAACAATCTCACTCTATCTCTCTCTAGCAACTCAACACTACCTCTCTAAGAATTCGATCACCCAGCAAATCGATCTCTGCAAATCTCGAGTGTGTTCTCCAAGTGCCCATCGATCTCCTTATAATCTCTCGTTGACATATCAACGGCCAAGATTAGATCTCAATCAATGGCTCAGATTATCTAAGACTCGATCCACTCCTTTATCTAGAAGATTCACACTCGATTTAATTAATACCCTTTAATTATTCTCATTTCCTAAGCTTAGACTTAGGAATCCATTAAAAATAATTAATTATCTAATTAAATCCTCTCTATGTGGAATTTCCCCAAACGATTTCTGGGTATTGGAGAATGCATGTGTCTTAGCCTCTCTGCAAAATCTCAAGGCTAGAGCACATTCAATGCTCCAAAAATCAAAACCCACAACAACTCCTCAAGGTAAGTATCTCATTCCCTCTATATTTGTTTTTCATGTACTTATTTAAATTTTTTATTATATTAAATACTAATCACCTGTCTACCTCTATTTCCTTATCTAGGAATTAACCTGCTCAAGAATTATGGAAGAAGGCCTCAAGGATTAAGAAGGAAGCCCTCACTAGAGAGAGCATTGGAAGCAAAAAGGTTTGTCAAAGAATCAAAGGTAATGTCTTAGATTATAAAGTCTTGTTATTCCTTTTTGGTATATCCATTCTACATTACTAATTGTTGTTGTGTCTAGCTCTCATGAATCTTAAAAGATTCTTGTTTGGGATGATTCATCATTTGATGAATCTACCCACCTTATATATCTCAAATTGTCTGCATAAATAGAACCCTAAAAAGGTTCTCTGGAAACCCTAACCTAAGGGTATGTTGATAATGTGTGAAACCCTAAACCTATTTAGGGCTATTAATGAAGAAATTGTCATTCTGGTTAATATATCAATAATGTCGTGTTTGGGATTTTGATATGATCATGGAAGCTCTAACTAATTAGGGTTGAAATGATGTTGTTCGAAATCTCAAACCTTTGAAGGCTTAATAGAATAAGGGTTTCCTTTGACATGAACCGAAACCCTAGGTTTTGGTTAGGTCTACAAGCAGAATCCTTGTTATGAAAAGTCTTAGGAATGAAGCCCTAGGTATATATTTCTTTGATTGAGTCCCTAGCTTAGTCTAGGTCGATATATGTCTGATATATTGAATATTGTCTAATCATATGATATGCTTATACATGATGAAAATCTCCTAGATATATGTGTTGACCAAATTTCTAATGGTCATAAGTTCTAGGGTTTGAAATCAACCACTAGTCAAAGTTTTGAATTCTAGGATGATGAATGAAGAGTCCATGGTTTTACATCTAAGCCCTAGTAATGTCTAAATTCTCTAATATGTGTATTCATCTGAATCTATATAATGTTTGTTGGGAATTTATAGATGGAAGATCTAAGGTTTACATCAAACACTAGTAAAAGTTATTCATGTTGGATTTGCCTTGATTGAATGAAATCTAGGGTTTACATAAAACTCTAGTAGATAGTATATCATATGGCTTCTGAAACTTATTAGATACCTTTATTTTTCTTTTGATTTATTTTTTTAGGGATCGTTACATGACAGAACTAATCCTCTGTCATCTTGATTGAATTGTTGATATGATTTAGGGTTCTGTATGAAACCTGGGCCAGATGATTGAAGTGTTGAAGTATAGTCTCTTGTTGACTATGCTTCCGCTACTATAAACTTTTTGTTATGACTAACGTCATGCTTCTACAAAATTGGTTGTACTTTCCATCTAAGTTATATAGGTACATCATATTGGTGAAGAAGTTCGTAAGAGAAGTTGATATGATCAACATGACGAGAAGAATGGAAGCCATGAAAGATTCTCCAACACCGAAGGAAGAAGTTAATCTCCCTACATTAAAAGGGAGTCTGGATAAAAGAACTCTCCCTAGTTAAAAGGGAGGGCACAACATTAGTCTTAATTGGAGAATATATGCTGGAAGAGAATGTTACTACATGTGGAGTAGGGAAAGGAATCTTCTCTCAAAGATTCAACTGATATTCCTACTAAGATTATTTAAAGGGCAACATCGAAACCCCGAAGGTTTGCTTTGATTATATATTCGAAAGTAGATTGTTGATTGCGGTTGTGTTTGTACAGGTGAATCTCTCAAAGGATTTGATAGCATGTTGGTTACCAATCAGTTTGATTAGGAGAGATTGGTTATCCCTGATCTGTTGGATCAAGGGTGTTGAGGCTTTATGAGTGAAGCATTGCTTGGAAAGACATCGAATCGGCACTTTGTGTTGATGTCTAGTAGGGAGGGTGGCATCGGTTGGATGAGCACCTAGTTCCCTAGGTTGATGGTGAGTAAGTAAGCCCGATGGTACCTATAGAGGCTGAAAGCCTTAGTCCATCTTAGTCCCACCTAGATAGATTGTGTTGGTTAGGAATCTAGTCCATGGCATTGCGGTGCCTAAATTGTTAGAGTGGCCAATGGATAGATTTCCCCGGTCAGGAATCTAGTCCATGACATTTAAGTGTCTAAAAATTCTTCATAGTTCACATAGTTGAGATCTACCTTGTACTATTGTATTATGAATACCTCCCTAGTTAAAAGGGAGTGTTGAAGATTGTATCTAGCTTCGGTTTTCATAAAATTGCATTTCATTCAATATTTATTGTACTTGTCAAAAGAATAAATAAAAGAATTTTATATTATTATTAAATGACTTATTAAAGCATGGGTTTCATGCTTGGGTCATATTATTTTAGGTCAAAGTCCCCATTGTGGACTTCTAGGATTTATTTTGAATCTATAGGGATATTGCAGATTAAATTGATTCATATTAGCCTTCTGAATCATGCAATTAGGTGAAGTAATGAGTCAAATATGATTTATGGAGCTTCCACATCAAGTCGGCCTTCAAGTGATCAAGTCCGGTAATTCAAACTCATCAAAAGCCTATAAATACAGGGAGATTGAATTCATTTGGAGACATCTCTCTCACACACAGAAATTTGATATCATTTGTTGCATCAGGGAAAAGTGCAAAGTGAAGGAAAGGGTCAATTTGAGTACGGTTTTGGGCAAGCTAAAGGAGTTGAATAAAATTGAAATTTTGGTGCTACTCTCTCTCTCTCTCTTACGTCCTATAGTCTGGAAGATCTAAGTCCTTCATTATTTGTTACATCAGTTGTTGTCAATTGTTGTTGCCAAGAAGAATAGGTCAAAGTTGATTTTGTTGGATGTTGTTGCCTTGAGAAGCTGTGTTGGGTCAAAATCGAACTCCTAGAAGTAAGATCGAAGTCTTTTCCTTAAGATCGAAGTTCCAGGTCGAAGAAACTATTGTATAGTGTTGCTACTGCTGCTGTTGCTGCTAGATTGAGGAAGGATCAAAATGAAGGTTGACTTGGTGTGGAGGAAGTCTAAGTCAAGGTCTAGAGTCTCAAGAATTACCATTGAAGGAATAATTACTGACTGGGTTTTCCCCAAGAGTGGGGTTTTGCCCTGGCTCCTGGCCTACATCTGGTGTCCTTGATCTATGTGCATTTGCTTTGATATTTGCTTGATGAACTAAGAAGAAAGAACATAATAAGAAAAGAATATCATAAGTAAATAATCAAGAATAAGAGAATATTTCTACCTTTCTGATTCTCTAACATCTCATACCCCTGCGGAAATATTGGTACTAGTCACTGTACTCGATCCCTGTGACTGTTGTCCTGTCAGTCCCACTAGTTGCCCCTACTATTGGACCAAAGGAGCTTCTGCTAACTGATTTTCATCACCTGCATGCATCTCACGAGATCTCCTAAAAGCTCGGTCCTCCATGAATTTCACATCTCGTCTCACTACAATCTTCCTATTGCAAGGAATGTAGATCATGTATGCCTTTGAGGTCTCGCTATACCCGACAAGAAACCCCTTATCTGTAGTCTAATCCAATTTGGTATGTTTTTCATCTGGCACATGGAAATAAGCAACACTACCAAAAATCCTCAAGGGACTAACTTTTGGCTTCTTCCCTATGAAGATTCCTAGAGTTTTCTTCCCCAACGCTCTTATGAGGAGTCTTATTCTGAATATACACCGTCGTGTTACATGCCTCTGCCCATAAGAATTTGGACAAATCCTAGTCATATAACATAGCTTTTGTTGAGGATTATATGGAGTTGTCCATTCTCTTTTGATGACTTCCATCGCGCAAAAATCTGTGAAGTTTTTGTTGAGATTTTGGGGCAGCATCGGATGTGCTCTAGCTCCGAAATTTTGTGGAGGAGCTAGAGTACATGAGATCTCCATGACCCAAAAAGCGTTCGGAGAAATTCCATCTGGTTTGATAGTTATTCAAATAATTAATCTTTTTAATTAAGGACCCTAAGTATATCTTAGGAAAATTAAAAGATTAATGTGAATTAAACTAAACATGTGATGAAAATGTTCTAAGTGACATGGATCAACCAGTTTCTAATCTTAGTCGTTGATTAGAGATTAGATCACGGCCGTTGGTTTCCCAACGAGAAAAGTATAAGAAAAGGGCCTAGGATCAATTGGAGAACATACACATTGGCAGAGCACTGAATCTAATATGAAATTCTAGGGCGTGGTTTGCTAAGAATTTCAGAGAGTTTGCAGTGCAGCGAGGGGCAGCATTGGCGAGGGATTCTGATCCAAGGCCAAGAATACAATAGAGGCAGAGAGGCAGCATATCCAGCAACGCAGAGGGCAGCTAGTGCTATGCAGTCTAGCCAGAACCTAGTCAGGGGCAGCGCAGAGGCAATAGGAGCCCTTCAAGGCTGACGCAGACCCAGTCAGGACAACGCAGGGGCAGTGTAAGCCCAGAGAGGGTGACGTAGGCTCTTCCAGAGCAGTGCAGAGGCTGATGCGGGCCAATAAGGCTAACAAAGAGGGCTGAGGAGCAACGTTGGGGTTTCTGGTGGGCCAGAAAGGGCTCAAGTTCTATAAATCCCGTTTGAGGGTGTGAATTTTCTGTCTCCGAGTGAAAGAGGTATTGTTGCCGTGATTTTCTCTATAAGGAAAACCATGTCTGGTGCCCAGAAATTGTTGTATTCAGTTTCTGCATAATATTAAAACCCTCCAGAGCTAGTTGCACCGGTTTTCCCGCATTGGGTTTTTCCGATGACATTCGTCCGAAAAATATGTGTCTCACTTTGTCATATGTGTGTTATATTCAGTAAATGATCTGTATGTGTAGGCTTCTATTTGTGTATACTTCGCTTTTTTTCTGAATATTCAAATTAATAACTTGTCTAATTAATCAAGTAGGAGAAGTAAATCAATAGTTAGCAGTAGTGTTTCTTAGATTAAGAAACTTTCACATGGTATCAGAGGATTGTAGATCAAGTTTAATCTCCAACGAAGCAGCTGAAGAATTTTTTTCTGCGGAGAGGCAGCGAAAGCAGTAGAGATCTGAAAAGGGAAGCGAAGCACCAAGAGGACGTAGCCCCATCAGAGGCCACGCAAGGGCTGACGCAGTCCCAGCTGAGTAACCCAGAGAGCGTAGAGCCTTCCAGAGGGACGCAGGACCAGCCTGCGCTGCGTTGAGACAATCTGCTCACGCAGAGGCCAGCCAGAGGGACACAGTCCAATTTTGAGTTGTTGTGCAGAGTTATCGTAGTCCGGAAGCAGAGCTTCAGATCTTCAACAGTTGCTGGTGTGGTGGAGAATTTGTCGGTTCAGAATCGTGCCTAGCTAAATTGACAAAGGGCAGGAGGAGAACAGCTGCTCAGCAGATTTTTGCCAAAGAAATCTGAGGATCGATCAAGAGGGTGATCGAAGAGGGTTGATTCAGAAGATTTGGCAGACTTCCAAGGAGCAAAATCAGTTGTCAGAGGGAGCAGTTACTATAGAGGGTGCCTTTTCGCCAAGGACCCTAGATCCGGGCCATTATTGAGGAAGCAACAGCAGCAGGAAGAGGAGTATATGTTTCGATAGATTATTTCTAAGCTAGATGGCACCATATGGACTGTGTGATCAAGATAGGTTGGACGGCTTGTCCAACTTTGCTATCTGGAAGGCCAGAATCCTAACGGTCCTGGAGGCATACGCATTACAGGAGCATGCAAAAAGCGTCTTGGCTACATCAACCGATGTTGCTCTTCTAGCGACGCATAATGAAGCTGAAGTGCATGCTAAGCACTTCATCATGGACGGGGTCAAGGATCATGTGGTCCCACACATAGCCGAGAAAAAGATGGCAAATGATATGTGGAAAGCATTAACCATAATGTATCAAGGGAAATCCATCCAGAAGAAGATGCTTCTGGAGAACCAGATGAGGTTGTTTATGATGAATAAGGGGGAGGAAATCGATCCTTTCCTCTTAAGGTTGCAGACAATCCGTGATCAAATAATTGCCATGGGGGTTAAAGTGGATGATGATGTCATGGTGAGGACTACTCTAAATACAATCACAGATGAATGGGAAACGTTTGTCCAAAGCATATTGGGCAGACACGACCTTCCCAGCTGGGACGACATGTGGGCTATCCTCAGACAAGAGGAAATCCGCCGGATGACCAAGAGACAAACCAGCACCGGATCAAGCAAAGTGAAGGAGGAAGAGGAAGATGCGGCCCTGCCGTCTAAGAAGCAACAAGGGAAAAAGAAGTGGGATCTATCAAAGATCAAATGTTTTAGATGTGGGGAAATTGGACACTTCGCCACCAATTGTCCTCTAAGGAAGAAGGACAACGAAGCTTCTAATTCCAAGGCTGCGACAGCTAGAGAACACGATGGCTCCGATGATGATGTGGCCATGAGCACTCATGTACCTCGAGAGAAGAGGTGGGGCGATATTGATCTGTAGAGCAGTTATAGAGTGAGAGGCAACATCCTTAAGTAGTCCAATTCTTGGATCACATGTTGAGATTTAATGTATTTGAGGTAGCATCAATTGTGCTCTAGCTCCCAAACCTTGTGGAGGGACTAGAGTACACTGGATCTATAAGACCCAGAAATGGATTTGGGAAATTTCATATGGTTTAGGAGATATTAAATTAATTAATTATTTTAATGTATTTCCTAAGTTAAAACTTAGGAAAATAAAATAATTAAAGTGAATTTAATTAAACATGTAATGAAATTATCTTAAGTCACACGGATCAAGCCTTCTTTTAATCTTAGCCATTGATTAAAGATTTAATCTTGGTCATTGATTTGTCAACGAGAAAAGTATAAAGGAAAGGCTTGGGGTCATTTGTAAAACACACATGGAGGCAGAGCACTGAAGCTAAGCTGAGATTCTAAGGCGGGTTGCTAAGAATTTTCAGAAGTGTTTCAGTTGCAGAGAGGAATTTAGACCAAGGGGATGATCTGATCTCAAGGTCTGGAATACAGAAGAAGCATAGAAGAGATCAGCAAGGACAGCGCAGAGAAAGGCAGCAGCGGCAGCATCAGATGGAAGCAACAACAGCAGCAGACGGCAGCAGCAACAACAACAGACAGCAGCAACAGCAGTGTCTTTCAGGGGCAACGCTGGGATTTCTAGGCCTAGATCTGGCTGAATTCTGTAAATCCCATTTGAGGGTGTGGATCAGTCAGTGTTTTTGGTCTTAGATCAGCCAGGAGCTGCAGATCTAGAGTTTTCTCTGTAGGTTTTTCCAGATTTGGAAACCAAAGTTGTGTATTCAGAAATATTCTTAATAATAGAGCCCTCCAGCAGCCAGAGACCGGTTTTCCCACATTGGGTTTTTCCGAGGACAGTTTGTCCAGAAATAACCGTATCACTATGTCTATGTGTGCATATGCTTATTCTAGATCTGAATTGGTAGAGATTTGTTATGTGTTTTGCTTTGATGTTAACCTGAATTTATTCAGTTAATAACTTGTATAAGTAGGAGAAGCTTAACCAGATTAACAGTAATAATTTCTGCATAAGAATTAAGATTCATAAATTTCTACATGGTATCAGAGGAATTGCAAATCTAAAGGGGCAGCGCAGTTGACAGGAAGGGAAAATCTGACTTGAAACAAGGGAAGGGTTCATGCAACCAAAAGGACTCACACAGTCCTCCAGAGCATGCAAAAATGCAGAGGGAACATGACATGAAAGTGCTGGCATCCAGACTAGAGGAGGATCTTGCATGAGTGTTAATCACAGCTCCTCCTGATGTTTGGTATATTGACAGTGGAGCATCTGCTCACATGACGGGTGTTCGAAAATGTTTTTCGAGCTATCAAGAGGACCAAATGAATTTCCAAATAACTATGGGAAACAAAGGAAAATGTACGCCCATCGGGAGAGGTACCGTAACTTTTCATACGGAAGATGGCCACAAGATTCGAGCCACGAATGTTCTACATGTACAAGGGTTGGGGATGAACTTACTCTCGGTGTCTCAACTTCAAAACAAGGGCTATGATGTATACTTTATTCAAGACAAAGTATATGTCAAACATCCTAACTAGAGTAAAAAGGCACAAATTGGAGTAAGGAGTCACAAGCTGTATAAATTTCAACTTGAATCTCTGGTGGCCCTGATCGGCAGTACAACCAACAGAGATTTGAATCAGTTATGGCACAGAAGGATGGGGCATCTACATCATGGAGCCTTGGGGATTCTCAAAAATACTATCATAGGGGCTCCTGAACTCAGCACAAAGAAAGACGATGTTTGCAGAGGATGCGTACTAGGAAAGTACGTTAAGGCAGTGTTTCCAAGAAGCAGCAATAGAGCCAAAGGTGTATTAGAGTTAATACACTTTGACATTTGTGGTCCGATGTCTACAACAACTCTCAGTGGGGCAAAACATTTTGCCACCTTCATTGATGATTATTCCAGGAAAACTTGGATCTATTTTCTGAAGACCAAAGATGAAGTCTTTAATCGGTTTAAAGATTTCAAAGCATTGGTGAAGAACTCTACAGGAAAGAAGATCAGGATGTTAAGGTCAGATAATGGTGGAGAATATATCGATAAAGACTTCACAAATTTCTATGCATAGGAAGGCATCAAGAGAGAGTGGACCAGGGTTGCGGGGAAGCTTCCCCCTCCCCCTTGTTCCCACTCTCGAAACGCGCTCCATGCGGGAACGTTTTGGGAGCATTCGGAAACGCGCTCCCGAAAACACTCTCGAGCGTTTTCGGGAGCGCGTTTCCGAACCTGTTAAAACGCTCCCTGCCTTTTCGGGCGCGTTTCCGGAAATGCTCGGGAGCGAACGCTCCCTGAGCGCTTCCGGCGTTTAAAAAACGCTTCCCGCCAGGCGGAAATTTTTTTCAATGAAAAAAGCGATTTGTTTATAAGGGGGGGTTCATTTAGCTACTCTTTCCCTACGCGGACCCACGCACGGCCAGAAATGGGTTTTAGGGCTGATGTGGAGGTAAGGGAAGCATTGACATTTCATGGTAATGTTAAATTCTTAAAGTAAAAGTGGCATTTCCATTATTTTTCATTTTCATCCTTTTACTTTAATTTTTAACATTACCATGAAATGACTTCGGATGTTTAAGAGTGGTTTCGACCTCATTGGATTTCATATGGAGAAACTAGAATTTTAGGTTTCACTCAAAATTCAACAGACTTGATGGTTTTCAGGGTTTCATGGTTTAGGAATTTGCAATGTTTCCATTTGATTCTATCATATGTAAGGGTATGATATTGGCATTTGATCAAGAGCATGAAGTCCTTTAAGAACCTTGATGTACCGTTCAATCAAAGGAAAACAACTGGTTAGGCATGCTAATCTTTTTCTACCGCATTTTAAGGTTGAGGAGATGAACCCTTCACTCAAACCAAAATCATTGGTTAGGCATGTTAAACTTTTTCAATTTCTATCATGTTATAAGGTTGAGCAATCCAAGTCTGAAGACTTTGAGCTAGATGATGTTTATGTATCTCTTCTTGATGATCCCATTTCTAGTAGCGATGAATCAATGACGAGTTTCATGAGAGACCATGTTGCTTAGTGATTTGTAGTTTTGATGTCTATTTTTGCTACTACTACTACTACTAAAGTTGAAGAGGAGTTTTAGGAGTCCTCAAACTTTGAGCCATATTATTTATGTAGCTCATGTTGATGATCCCTTGTCTAGTAGTGGTGATGATTTTGATCATGATGAGGAGTGATCATGTTGTTGATCACTAATATGTAGTCTTGTATTAGGCCAATTGCCTCATAGCTTGTAGCATTGTTTTTGGACTTTATGGGCCATTTGGAGCCTCATTTCTTATGTATTTTTCGATGATATGTATTGCACTCGGTGCCATTTTGATATATTCACATTTGCATGGTATATAAATGAGCAAACTTTGCATATTTTGTCTCTATTGGCTTGGAATCATGGTTGCAAATCTTAAAAATAGTTTTTTTTATTAAAAAATAATTATTTAATGTATTTTTTTTAAAACCGGTTCATTGAGATATGACCGCTCCCAGTTAGACCGATTCCGGTTAGAAACCCGATTCATTATGTCCACCGGTCCGGTCACCGGTTCCGATTTTAATAACTATGCTCACATAGATCCAGAGGTACAAGAGGGGTACATGAAGGCATTGGACAAGTTGGTACCTGACAGGGAGGAGTGTGCTAGATTGCGCCTTGAATTAGGCAAATACTTCAGTTGCACTGCTAACTTTGGTTCTTTCCATGCAATGGAAGACAGGGACAGATTTGATGCTCTCACATGGTGAGAAGCATATGGCGGCATGGGACTTTTGCCAAAGTTGGCTAAAAAAGTTCTCTCACAGGTTGTGAACACTTATTCTGCAGAGAGGTGTTGGAGCACCTACAGCGTCATACACAATGTGAGAAGAAATAGGCTGAATGAAAACCGAGCTGAAAGCTTGGTTTATGTGCATTACAACTTGAGGTTGTTGAGCCATTACTGTGATCGGGCAAATGAGGATCAATCATACAGAGTCTGGGACAACAACCCAGAGGATGATAATTTGGAGGACGGCACGTTACATCTGGAAGAATTGGAAGCAGAACTTTTTAGGGATGATGATGAAGCATCAGCAACACCGCCACACACAGGGCAGTCCCACCATCTACTGGTAGCAATGCGGGTGTCAAAAGCAAGGTTAGCAGCGTTCTCGATACTTCACACTATTGTTCCTTTCGTATCCACCTCCACCTTCTAGTCATGGCTCTGGTACCTCGAGAGTACTAGAAGACCACCATTTCTTCGTGGCTACATTTCCTCGTGGCTCACAAAAATTAGACATTTCTCGTGGGCGTGGCAAGGGGCTAGCCAGTAGATAAAATAGATTTGTTGTTTACTAGTCTTTTCTATTTGTTGTTGACAGTTGAACAGTTGAAACTTGACTCTTTCATATATTTAATGACAATTTAAGTTTGAAGTTTGAATTTGAAAGGTGAAACTTTGAAGTTGGTATTTATAAGTTTACAAGTCCTTATGAATTATGAATATGATGCTTCATGAAAGTTATATGGTGATCAATGAATCAATGATGATAAATGTTATATATTGAATTTTGAAATCAATGAATGATGATAAATGATATATATCAATGATGATAAATGTTATATATTGAAATTTGAAATCAATGAATCAATGACGATAAATGTTATATATCAATGATGATAAATGTATATTGAATTTTGAAATCAATGAATCAATGATAATAAATGTTAGATATTGAAATTTGAAATCAATGATGATAAATGCTATATATTGAATTTTGAAAGCTTGAAACCTTCATATTGATGATTCGCGAGACTCAAGAGTCAATATGTTGTATGCTTCCAACTTGTGGGCGTGGTTGATGAAGATTATAACTTCTAGATGATTGATGTTATATGATTCAATCTATGTTTTTATGTTTTTTATCTCTAATTCATCATTCTACATGTTTTTGTTGACATATATGCATCAAAATATATAAAATAAAAAAAAAATATATATATATATATATAAACGCTCCGGACCGGAAGCTTCTAAAAATGGCGCTCCCGCTCCCAAGTAACCTTGGAGTGGACAACTCCCTACAATCCAAAACAAAATGGAGTTGCAGAACAGAAGAATCGGACCATAATAGAAGCTGCAAGGGCAATGTTGTACGACCAGGAAATGCCCAAATTCTTATGGGCAGAGACCTGCAACACTGCAGTATATATTCAGAACAGAGTTCCAAATAGGGCTTTGGGGAAGGTGACTCCCGAAAGTGTGTTCACAGGCAGCAAGCCTAAAGTGAGCCACATCAGGATATTCAGCAGCGTAGCATACTGCCATGTTCCAGAGGAAAACGGGAAGAAACTGGATCAAACTGCAGAAAAGGGTTTTCTGATGGGCTACAGTGAGAATGCTAAGGCATACCACGTCTATATTCCAGAGAGCAGGAAAGTCACGGTAAGAAGGGATGTAAAATTCCTTGAAGAAAGAGCCTTTAGGAAATCTCGAGAGATGGCCATAGATACGCAAATTGAGGAAGATCCACTGGTACAGCCTCAACGACCTCTGGAGGAGAGGTCCAGTACCTCTCCTAGGCACAATTGTTCTGAAGGAAGCTCCTCCGACGAAGAACAGGAGGAAGAACAAGTGAGACCACCCACCACTGATGGGAGACCGAGCAGAGAAATCCAACAGATTCTTAGAGATGCAAAAGGATTTGTTGGAACACCTAGAAAAGGAAAGAGGATAAGGAAACAACTTGACAGATATCAGGCACTGGTAGCTCAGGTTGGAGAGCCCTCTACCTTTCGAGAAGCAGCTCAACATTAGGTATGGGTAGATGCAATGGTGGAGTAGTATAGCTCCATCATGACAAATGATGTCTGGGAAGTAGTCCTTAGACCACTGGACAAATCTGTTGTAGGATCCAGGTGGATCTACAAGATCAAATATGCTGCAAATGGTAGCATAGAGAAATTCAAAGAAAGATTTGTAGCAAAGGGGTGTGCCTAGAAAGAAGGCATTGACTATGAAGAAACCTTTGCTCCAGTAGCACGGTACACTTCTATCAAATCCATCATCTCTTTGGCAGTGCAGATGGGATGGGAGATTCACCAGGTGGATGTCAAGAATGCGTTCTTGAACGGTGTGATAGAGGAGGAAGTGTACATAGAGCAGCTAGAGGGCTTCGAGACACATGACTAGAAGACACATGTTTGCAAACTTAAGAAAGCCTTGTATGGCTTGAAACAAGCCCCCAGGGCATGGTATGGTCGGATTGATGGCTACTTGCACAAGATGGGGTTCATCAAGAGTGACTACTTGAAAGTAGGAGATGAGCCACTTATTCTTGTTTTGTATGTGGATGACTTGTTTTTGACTGGGTCATCCAAACTCATCATGGACTGCAAGGAGAATCTGGCAACAGAATTTGACATGAAGGACCTTAGACGGATGCACTATTTTCTTGGGTTAGAAGTTTGGCAGCATGAAGGGGAAATCTTCCTAGGGCAAGGAAGATACACGACAGAGATTCTGAAAATATTCTAGATGGAAGACTGTAGACCCATGGCCACGCGAATGATCCTAACTGGAAGAAGATAGACACATCAGAGGATGATGAGGCTGATCCCACCTTGTACAGACAGCTCATTGGGTCATTGATGTATCTGGTCAATACTAGACCAAACATCTGCTACGCAGTGAATACCCTCAGTCAGTTCATGGTGGAACCAAGGAGGGCTCACTGGGCAACAGCTAAACATATTCTCAGATACTTGAGAGGGATAGTCGAGTATGGGCTAAAGTACACGAAGGAAAATGAAATTCAGTTAAGTGGGTTCACAGATGCAAACTGGCCAGGTAGTGAAGTGGAGGAAAAGTACCGCCGGGTACCGTTTCGCCCCGAATCGGAAAAGTACGTACCGAGTGCGTAGTACATGGCAGTAAGCACGGCTTCGTGTGAGGCCATATGGCTCCGCATATTAATTTTGAACCTACTTAAGAAACAAATAGACCTGACCAAGATCATGTGTGATAATCAGAGTTGCATCAAGCTCTCTAAGAATCCCGTGTTTCATGACCAGTCGAAGCACATTGACATTCGGTGTCACTTTATCTGAGACTATGTTCAGAACGGAGCAGTACAGTTACGATACACTCCTACAGGTGAACAAGTAGGAGACATTCTCACAAAGGCTCTGAATAAGGTTAAGTTCACTTACTTCAGAGAGAAGATGGGAATGATCAAGAACCCCTTCCACTAGAGGAAAGGGTGGTCTTCTGAAGAAGAGGGAGCTGCAGTACAGTGGTTGCAGTGGCAGTGGCAGAGTCATGGGCAACAGTATAGAATGGCAACAGCAGTGTAGAGTTGAGTGGCAGGAGGCCAAGCTTCAACAGCACAGAACCAGTGCCCAAAATCATGTAATGCATGAGTGTGATGTATTGCTAGAGCACACCCTTGATAGTAAGAGGGAGTGTTCAGATTTTGTGTATTTGGGGTAGCATCAGTTGTGCTCTAGCTCCCAAACTTTGTGGAGGGACTACAGTACACTGGATCTACAAGACCCGGAAATGGATTTCGGAAATTTCATTTGGTTTAGGAGATATTAAATTAATTAATTATTTTAATGTATTTCCTAAGTTAAAACTTAGGAAAATAAAATAATTAAAGTGAATATATTTAAACATGTGATGAAATTATCTTGAGTCACACGGATCAAGCCTTCTTTTAATCTTAGCCATTGATTAAAGATTTAATCTTGGTCATTGATTTGTCAACGAGAAAAGTATAAAGGAAAGGCTTGGGGTCATTTGTAAAACACACATGGAGGTAGAGCACTAAAGCTATGCTAAGATTCTAGGGCGGGGTTGCTAAGAATTCTCAGAAGTGTTTCAGTTGCAGAGAGGGGAATTTAGACCAAGGGGGTGATCTGATCCGGGGGCTACAATACACAAGAAGTAGAGAAGAGATCAGCAAGGATAGCGCAGAGAAAGGCAGCAACAGCAGCAGTGTCTTTCAAGGGCAGCGTTGGGGTTTCTAGGCCTAGATCTGGCTGAGTTCTGTAAATCCCGTTTGAGGGTGTGGATTAGTCAATATTTTTGGTCTTAGATCAGCCAAGAGCTGCAGATCTAGAGTTTTCTCTGTAGGTTTTTCCAGATCTGGAAACCAGAGTTGTGTATTCAGAAATATTCTTAATAATAGAGCCCTCCAGCAACCAGAGACCGGTTTTCCCACATTGGGTTTTTTCGGGGACAGTTTGTCCAGAAATAATTGTGTCACTGTGTCTATGTGTGCATATGCTTATTCTAGATCTGAATTGGTAGAGATCTGTTATGTGTTTTGCTTTGATGTTAACCTGAATTTATTCAGTTAATAACTTGTATAAGTAGGAGAAACTTAACCAGATTAACAGTAATAATTTCTGCATAAGAATAAAGATTCAGAAATTTCTACATCACATACGTGCTACAAAAGCCTTAAGACAGTAGTGGGGATGACTGGAGCAGTGGGTGCAAAGGATCACAGTGAAGGAGAGGTAGAGTTGAGACGTTGTAGAGGGAGCAGCGCAGTGTAAAAGCAGCAGTAGAGGGGCTGATGGGACTTCAACAACGCAGAGGATGCAGTGCTTACGCAGTGCAGAGTTGTAGCAGCGCAGTGGCATCAGGAGGACAGCGCAGAGCAGCAGACAAGGGAGCTTCAGTGATGAGATGCAGCCCGACTGACTTGTCTGTTAGTAATTGGGCAGGGGTCCTAGTTGCCTACTTCTCAGCAACTAAGTTGCAGTGAAACAGTTGGCAGCATGATGCAACAATTTGAGAGGGAGTTGCAGTACAGATGTGGCGGTGACTGTGGCAGAGTCATGAGCAGTAGTACAGACTCCAGAGAGCACCAGCAGCGCAGTGATTGAGGGCAGCAGGCCAAGCATCAGCACGCGAACCGATGCCAGAGATCAAGGCAATACTTCGGTGTGGATGTATTGTTAGAGCACAGTCCTCGCTAAGAGGGAGTGTTGAGATTTTGGGGTAGCATCATATGTGCTCTAGCTCCGAAATTTTGTGGAGGAGCTAGACTACATGAGATCTCCAAGACCCATAAAGCATTTGGAGAAATTCCATATGGTTTGATAGTTATTCAAATAATTAATCTTTTTAATTAAGGACCCTAAGTCTATCTTAGGAAAATTAAAAGATTAAAGTGAATTAAATTAAACATGTGATGAGAATGTTTTAAGTGACGTGGATCAAGCAACTTCTAATCTTAGTCGTTAATTAGAGATTAGATCGCAGTCATTGGTTTCCCAACGAGAAAATTATAAGAGAAGGGCTTGGGGTCAGTTGGAGAACATATACATTGGCAAAGCACTAAAGCTAAGCTGAAATTCTAAGGAGTGGTTTGCTAAGAATTTCAGAGAGATTTTGCAGTGCAGCGAGGGGCAGTATTGGCGAGGGATTCTGATCCATGGCCAAGAATACAACAGAGGCTGAGAGGCAGCATATCCAGCAACGCAAAGGCAGCAGGAGCCCTTCAGGGCTAACGCAGACCCAGTCAGAGCAGCGCATGGGCAACGTAAGCCCAGAGAGGGTGACGCAGGCCCTTGCAGAGCAACACAGAGGCTAACGCAGGCTAGTAAGGCTCACGCAAAGGGCTGAGGAGCCTGGGGTTTCCGGTGGGCCAGAAAGGGCTCGAGTTCTGTAAATCCCGTTTGTGGGTGTGAATAGTCCATATTTTTTGTCTCTGAGTGACAGAGGTATTGTTTGCATGATTTTCTCTATAGGGACAACCATGTCTGGTGCCCAAAAATTGTTGTATTTAGATTCTGCATAATAATAAAACCCTCCAAAAATCAAAATAAACAGAAAGATTAATAAATATAACAGCAACAAAAAATTGAGGTTTTATTAGGGTTGGTCGATCATCGACAAGATGAACTCTAGGGTTTGCGCTTGCATCTCTCTTCCCTCCGCCGCTGTCATGCTCCAGTTCGGCCAGGAAGCTCATGGCAGCCGAAGACTAGATGCATCGACAACTCAAGGGCCTTACCATGAGTGCAGCAGCGTTGGAGACAGGGTTAAGAAGGCATGCGTTCAGTCCAAAGCACATTCAGCACTACTGGCCGCAAACAAGGCAGTGGATCTCCATAACATGCAGGACGGCAATGCCCCGGCAGTTTGGATCGGATTGGATCTCATCCCCAATGTGATGCTGAAGAACTTCCGCGTGCTGTTTATCAGTGAGAAAAGCACCGAATGTTCCAGCCTGCCCCTACACCTCAACAGTTCTTCGTTCCACCGCGTGACCCCAGAGTTTTCGCACCAGGGCAGCCATCTCACAAGGGGAAATGATAAATGCAAAGAGGTTGCATTGTGTAGCAACAAGCCATCAGGGCTCGTCACCCTAGCCTCTCGGATGAGCTCTAGCAGCCAGGGGCCCCCAGATCTTCTATCCCCCCCTTTCCAGATTTAGATTGCTGCCCTAACTGGCAAAACCATGCTATGTTGGGTTCATTCTACAGATCTGGTGAAATACTGCATGCCCTTGAACTCAGGTTGAGGATAACTTCTGCCTCCCAGCGACTTCTTTATGGAGGTAAACAACTTGAGGACTCTCTTCCACTCTCATTTTATGATATTGAAAAAGATGTCTCTGTCGTGTTAACCCTTCGTCTGCGAGGAGGGGCAGTTGGGCAGCCATCGTCCGCTCAAGCTTTCTCTTACAAGGATGTTGTCCATGCGCAACCTCCCAAGAAAGCTACTCAACCCACGGAGGCTCCCAATCCTTTCTTGGTTGATAAATTGGAAGATGCACCCTCTGTAGAAATTTCCCACCCGGAACTTGAAAACCAGTATAATATGTATGCAGAATCCACCATTATTTTCTGATACAATGGAATGTGTAATATTCCTAATTAGCTATGGCTAATTGGAATATTCGAATTTTGCTCAATTTTGTTGTCTATAGTTTATTCATAAATAAAAGGTGAGTAGAGGAGACATAACTCACTTTAGAAATAAAATTTCACTCCCTAGTAGCACAACGTTGTAACTTAAGTGAGCCGAGGGGGCCAAGAGACCACGCAGAGAGGGGGCCCACATAGACACATGGAGGGACTACGCAGGCCAAGAGGGAGCACATGGCAACGTTGGAGGAGGTGAGCATTAGGGTTGAGAGGGGCTCATGCTATATAGAGGGGATAGCCTCCTCATTTTGTTCATTCGTTGTTGATGATATTGAGCTGGTCGTTTTGGCTTCTTGAGCACGCTGGCTATTTAGCCTGTCTGCAGCACTGTTTAGTGCGTTGAGTGGTCTCCGATCGGAGATCTCGCCCTTAGCCCCTGGGGACTTCGAGTGCCTGCTCGGGCAAGGTAGTTTCTTCAGCATTTTGTGAGAGGATTGGTGTTTGGATTTAGTTGCGGAGCTGTGCATTCAGAGACTGCGCAGTCATTGAGAGGGAGGACGCAGTCTATCCAAGAGGAGCTCCGGATTGGGTTTCTTGCAAGGGTTTTGAGCCTGGAGATTGAGCGGAGGATCAGCCTTTGCCTTTGGGAGGATTTTGGTGGAGTTTGAGGCCGTATTTTAGTTGTTGCTATTCAGCCTCTGCGCAAAGTCTTGGAGGGCAGCGTAATTCCCCAAGGGGGTGATTTTCGGGGGTCAGCCATTTCTGATATGATTTCTGGGTTTTGCTGTGGTTGATGAGTAGAGGTGGATTCCAGATTTTCAACTCATTCCGGCAAGGGGAACAGCCCCTAGTCATCAGTTCATTTCAGCAGTAGCGGCTACACGACAGTTTTCCAGCAGCTGGGACGCAGTTTAGAGAGCAGCAATTTCCTGGTTATTCTGAGAGTATTTCTTCACTTGCCTTGAGCAAGTCTAGGTGCCATCACTCTGATCACCTATTGTACTTCATTATATTTCTCAGTGTAATAATATGGCTTAGAATTCTCTCTCTATTTCTGGAGCATTTGTTATACATGTTATCTATGTTGTTGTATGTCTGCATTACTGTTATTTTTATATCTTTGGGCATTTTAGTTCTATACCACTTGGTGTGTTTTTCCTCATACTCTTAGACAGAGTCTGGAAAGGGCCAGGTAGCCTCCAGATCTCACCGTATTCTCAGAGGTGAAATATCTGGTAAACGCCCTCCCAGTCCATCTCTGGTTAGAGTTTACTGTGTTTTAGAGATATCCCCCAAAAGGGGATATTACAGTGGTACCAGAGCCGAGGTCTCGAGGTCGAGACCTGTGGAGCGTGGTGGGCTGTAATATCCCTGTTGAGGGCAGCCCTGTTGAGGGTGAGCCCTGCCACGCGGCCGAGGTCTGCGAGGCTGTTTAGCCGCAGGGCTGTTTAGCTGCCGCCCTCGAGATGCTCCGGTGGGCTGTTGAGCTCACCCTTAACACCCTGGGATGCCGCCCTCACTAACAGTCCGGGCTTTTGGTGTAGTGGTTGGGCCTTAGTGGTATAAGAGCATAGTTTTGGCTCAGCCTCTGGAGCTAGTTGTCTATGACACCGGGGAAGAGGCCATATATTTATTACAGAGGCAGGAAGTACAGAGATCGTGAGCGTAGGTTGGAGAACACCTACGGAGAGGGAGACTGTGTTCGGGTGGTGGACACAGAACAAGAGGACCCTGTGACAGACGCAGAGCAGGAGAAGCCTATGCTAGATTCAGTGCAGAGAGAGCCGATGGCAGATGATAGTGAGGCAAAACAGTTTGGGGAGGCACTCCTTAAATCAATGCAGGATCTAGCGAGACAGATTGAGGTGATGGGTCAGAGATTCACCGCTGTGAAGGCTAGACAGCGTGAGACCCCATGGGTTTTCTAGGTAGGAGAGGGATCGGGTACATCCCACCATTTGTTGGAGCATGGTGCTATTCAGCGTGATACTACTCAGCCGATGGCTTCACATTCACCTACACGCTCTACCATGCCCACTTTCTTGGGAGCAGACACAGGGGCAAGAGCCCAACAGGAGGCAGAGCCCAGACATATGGGTGATTATTTTGCAGAGTATCAGGCCTATGGGCAGGAGTTCAGGGATGCTCTCTCGTTCAGAGATTTTGTTCAGCTTCAGCGAGACAGTGACCCCGCCACCATCATAGAGGGCACCGGCATTATCATGACGGAGATACCCACCGCACAACTAGTAGATTCCACTTGCCCACGTTTGATGGTTCATCAAACAATTCGGCGAAGTCTTGGGTGGAGAAGCTAGACATCTATTTCCAGCTTAACCAGATGTCGGAGACGGAGGCCATCAAGGTGGCAACGTTACATTTGGATGGTGAGGCCTAGGACTGGTGGTTTCAGGGGATGGTTACACTCGGACATTCTACAGTGACGACATATGCCGAGTTTACCAGGAGGTTAATAGAGAGATTTGACCGGAGGGATCCGGAACAGCACTTTATTGAGCTGACGAGGCTCAAACAAACTGGGAGCACAAAAACATACATTGCAGACTTTTTGAGGGTTTCAGTGATGGTGCCAGATCTATCCGCGGCACGGATGATCTATATGTTTGTGGAGGGGTTAGTAGAGCCACTTCGAGGTCTAGTCAGATCTACTAGACCAGCCACACTCCAGGATGCTATTAGCAGGACCCGAGACTTACAGGATGCATTGCCCAGGACTCGGACACCTTAGCCCCAGAGACAGGGCTTCCAGCCCAAGGGGAAGGATGCGAGGATTCCGCCTCCAAAGGGGAATCCAGGACAGGCACAAACGGATGATGATGCCAGGAGGGAGCTGAAGAAGAAGCGGTTGTGCTTTACCTGTCAGGAGCTGTGGGCACCGGGACATAGATGTGCCGCTGGCAAAGCACACTTCATTGAGGTCTTCTCCGAGAGTAGCGGGGAAGAGGATGAGGAGGATGACGTGGAGGCAGGAGACAGTCAGACAGCCCAGGATCAGTTGCCACCACCACCTCCAGGAGCAGGAGGTGCGGCTTTTGCACCCACAGGGGGGACCCTTGCAGCATTGCGAGGAGTTCCTAAGTATTTGACGCTGCGCGTACGGGGGACAGTACGTGGTCAGCGAGTATCAGTTTTGGTTGACAGTGGGGCAACCCACAACTTCATCGATGCACAGATGGTTGAGCAGAGAGGTATACCGACCGAGAGCTTCGATGGATTTTTTGTTCTAGTCCGAGGAGCTCAGTCGATGAAGTGTGCCCGGTATGTTCCACAGTTGGTAGTGACGATGGGTACCTACACTGTGACCGACCACTTTTTCGTGGTCAGCATACCGGATACCAATGTGGTATTGGGTGTTCAGTGGTTGATTACTCTGTGGAAGGTCACCACATATTGGGAGGCCTTGGAGATGGAGTGGGATGATAAGAAGATCGGGAAGCATGAGAAGATTCGCGAGATGCACACTTACCCACCTCAGACTGTTTCGGCTCACCGGATGGAGGCAGATTTCCGGAAGGGAGACATAGAGTGGGCGGTTGAGTTGCGGGCATCAGAGGCAGGGACCACCGGTTAGGCCGTTCATCCTGATATACAAGCCATCCTTGACAGGTATGACACAGTGTTCGGGGATATACCACCAGGTCGACCACTGGATCGGGGGCTTGAGCACACCATTTAGTTGGAGCAGGGTATTCAGGCAGTGATTACCACACCCTATAGGCACCCCAAAGCCTATCGGGATGAGATTGAGCGGGCCATCCAGGAGTTGCTGGATCTTGAGCACATCCGACCGAGCACGAGTCCTTTTGCTTCTTCCATGGTGTTGGTGAAGAAAAGGACAGCACTTTGAAGATGTGTATTGACTACAAGGCCCTGAACAAGAAGACCCTGAAGAACAGGTACCCTATACCCAGGATCGATGAGTTGATGTATGAGTTGAGAGGAGCTCGGTTCTTCTCAAAGATTGATTTGAGATCAGGGTACCATCAGATAGCGTGAGGGAACAGGACATTCCCAAGACCGCCTTCAAGTGTCACTATGGGCACTTTGAATTTTTGGTGATGCCCTTCGGGCTAACCAACGCACCAGCGACATTCTAGTCTTGCATGAACCACATCTTCCGCAATCACTTGAGGAAGTTTGTGTTGGTGTTCTTTGATGATATCCTCATTTACAGCAGGACTTGGGAGGAGCATCTCCAGCACATTGAGGCGGTGTTGCGCTTTTTGGAGGAGCAACAATTCTATGCCAAGCTCTCCAAGTGTGAGTTTGGGTTGTCGGAGATGTTGTACTTGGGACATATCATAGGGGTGGACGAAGTGAGATTCCACGAGGAGAATATCAGGGCCATCAGAGATTGGCCGGAGCTGAGGAATGTGACAGAACTTTGGGGATTCATTGGCATTTGTACTTATTACAGGAAGTTCCTCAGGAGTTTTTCACAGCTTGCTGCACCCCTTACAGATTTGACAAAGAAAGGGGCATTCAATTGGTCAGATACAGAGCAGCGAGCCTTTCACAGGCTCAAGGAGGTAATGAGTAGCTGCCCAGTGCTTGCACTGCCAGATTTTACGCAACCATTTGTTTTGGAGTGTGATGCGTCGGGAGAGGGGATCGGCGCAGTATTGATGCAGGGAGGACACCCTATAGCCTTTGAGAGCCGGAAGCTCCTTCCACACGAGAGGTTGTATTCTATATACGACAAGGAGATGATGGCCATTATGCATGCATTGGCCAAATTCCAGCAGTATTTAGTGGGTAACAGATTCAGGGTGAGGACTGATCACAACAGCCTCAGGTTCTTTTTGGAGCAGAAGAAGCTATAGGAGAGGCAGCAGAAGTGGATCAGTAAGATCCAAGCATATGACTTTGACATTGAGTATGTCAAAGGTATGAACAACGTGGTAGCAGATGCCCTTTCACGTAGACCAGCCACGTTGTCTCTTATGAGCCTAGATACAGATTGGAGAGCTCGACTTTTAGTAGAGTACTCCAAGGACAGATTTGCATGTGAGGTTCTGGATGGACAGGTGGCAGATGACAGGTATAGGGTGGTCGATGAGATCAACTACTACAGGGACCGGATCTTCTTGACTGAGGGATCTCAGCTCAAGAATAAGATACTTCAGGCATCACATGATTCCCCTTCGGCCGGCCATCAGGGGTTTACCAAAACCTACCGAGCCATTAGAGAGAGGTTCTCATGGAAGGGCCTCAAGGAGGACGTACTCCAGCACATCAGGGAGTGCGATGTTTACCAGAGGAACAAGGGAGAGATGAGCAATCCCGCAGGATTATTGCAACCTCTTCCCATCCCGGAGGGGAAATGGGAGAGTATTTCGATGGACTTCATCACAGGGTTGCCCATGGTGCAGGGCAAGGATTGTATCTTTGTCGTCGTTGATACATTGACAAAGTATGCGCATTTTTTCGCCATATCTGCGCATTACACAGTAGCACAGGTGGTCGAGCTATTCTTCAGAGAGGTTTTCAGGCTACATGGTCTTCCTAAGACCATCATCAGTGACAGGGACAGCCGCTTCATGGGTGGATTTTGGCAGGAGATTTTCCGGTTGGTGGGGACGGAGTTGACACCAAGTACCAGTTATCAACCCCAGACGGATGGACAGACGGAGATAGTTAACAAGTGGCTGGAGGGCTACTTGCGTAAATATGTCAGTGGGCAACAACAAGCATGGCTAAAGTGGTTTCATCTGGGGGAGTACTGCTACAACACTACACATCACATGTCCATTGGTATGTCACCATTTTATGCTTTGTATGAGTATCATTCTTTATCTTTTGCTGATGTGATGTTCAGTGCTAGCAAGGCTCCTAGAGCCAAGATTTGGATCCAAGAGAGTCAGGACATTCTCCGAGCTCTCAAGAATAATATGGCTACAGCACAAAACCAGCAGAAGCTGTATGCTGACAGAGGTCGGGTGGAGAGACAGTTTGAGGTACAGGACTTGGTCTACCTACGATTACAGCCATACCGACAGCCGTCACTGAAATAGAAGGGAGCTAAGAAGCTCAAGCCCTGCTTTTACGGGCCATACAGGGTGATACGCAGGATTGGACAGGTTGCATATGAGTTGGAGCTGCCCCAAGGCAGCAAGATTGATAATGGTTTTCATGTATCATGCCTGAAAAAGGCACTGGGGCAACAGGTGACAGTGACAGATGAGCTACCACCCACGGATGATGAGGGGCATTTGGTGTTGTAGCCAAAGGCTATTATTGATACCAGAGAGAGGCAGCTACGGAGCAGGACAGTCCGGGAGTTCTAGGTGAGGTGGAAGAATTTGCCGGATGAGGATGCCACTTGGAAGAGTGAGAAAATTTTGCAGCATCCATCACTTCAGTTCCTTGAGGACAAGCAACATTTTGCCGAGTGAGACTGTAATATTCCTAATTAGCTATGGTTAATTGGAATATTCGAATTTTGCTCAATTTTGTCGTCTATAGTTCATTCATAAATAAAAAGGTGAGTAGAGGAGACATAACTCACTTTAGAAATAAAAGTTCACTCCCTAGTAGCACAACGTTGTAACTTAAGTGAGCCGAGGGGGCCAAGAGACCACGCAGAGAGGGAGCCCACGTAGACGCATGGAGGGACTGCACAGGCCAAGAAGGAGCACGTGGCAACGTCGGAGGAGGTGAGCATTACGGTTGAGAGGGGCTCATGCTATATAGAGGAGAGAGCCTCCTCATTTTGTTCATTCGTTGTTGATGATATTGAGCTGGTCATTTTGGCTTCTTGAGCACGCTGGCTGTTTAGCCTGTCTACAGCACTGTTTAGTGCGTTGAGTGTCTCCGATCGGAGATCTTGCCCTTAGCCCCGAGGGATTTCGAGTGCCTGCTCGGGCAACGTAGTTTCTTCAGCATTTTGTGAGAGGATTGGTGTTTGGGTTTAGTTGTGGAGCTGTGCATTCAGAGACTGCACAGTCATTGAGAGGGAGAACGCAGTCTATCCAGGAGGAGCTCTGGATTGGGTTTCTTGCAGGGGTTTTGAGCCTGGAGATTGAGCAGAGGATCAGCCTTTGCCTTTGGGAGGATTTTGGTGGAGTTTGAGGCCGTATTTTAGTTGTTCCTATTCAGCCTCTACGTAGAGTCTTGGAGGGCAGCGTAATTCCCCAAGAGGGTGATTTTCAGGGGTCAGTCATTTCTGATATGATTTCTGGGTTTTGCTGTGGTTGATGAGTAGAGGTGGATTCCAGATTTTCAGCGCATTCCGGCAAGGGGAACAGCCCCTAGTCATCAGTTCATTTCAGCAGTAGCAGCTACAAGGCAGTTTTCCAGCAGCTGGGACGCAGTTCAGAGAGCATCCATTTCCTGGTTATTCTGAGAGTATTTCTTCACTTGCCTTGAGCAAGTCTAGGTGCCATCACTCTGATCACCTAATGTACTTCATTATATTTCTCAGTATAATAAAATGGCTTAGCATTCTCTCTCTATTTCTGGAGCATTTGTTATACATGTTATCTCTGTTGTTGTATGTCTGCATTACTGTTATTTTTATATCTTCGGGCATTCTAGTTCTATACCACTTGGTGTGTTTTTCCTCATACTCTTAGACAGAGTCTGGAAAGGGCCAAGTAGCCTCCAGATCTCACCCTCTTCTCAGAGGTGAAATATATGGTAAACGCCCTCCCAGTCCATCTCTGGTTAGAGTTTACTGTGTTGTAAAGATATCCCCCAAAAAGGGATATTACATTATGGCCTCGCACAGCAGATTTATACCAATGGATTCACTCCACTTGGACCAATAACAGCAAGGTTATTTTATGCTCGAAGGGTTTCTTTATAGTTATTTTTATTCTCCATGAGGACTATCAAAAAGCCTTAACTGGTAGTCCATGGTTTTGGAGAAAAGCAAGGCTATTCCTCACCCCCTGGTTCCCAGACTTCGACACTTCCACGGCAGTCATTACCAAGCTTCCCATTTGGGTCAGGCTTCCAAATATACCTGCTCATTTATGGCACTTTTCTGTCTTCCAAGGAATTGGAAACACTTTGAGTCGTTTTCTGGCAACGGATCCCTCTAGGGGGGAGAAGGGCATATACACCTACGGCAGAATTTGTGCTGAAATTGACATAAGCAAAGGTCTACCCGATCAAATCAATCTCAAAGTTGGTGACTTCCATACGACTTAGACCTTGGACTATGAGAACACTGCGTTCTGATGTCTTCACTGCCATCAAATAGGGCATCTCCAGAACTCTTGCACTATGTTCCTCGCCCAAAATAAGTGGAGCAATTGCAAATCGAATTCCAAAAGATCGGAACCCTACGATCCGCCTCCCATGGATGACATTGGGTCCTTCAGCTCGGATGAGGAGGAGATTGAAGCAAATGAGGAGGTAGCAATGCAGGAGAAGGATATGGCTTCGACAGACCCTGGGGGGCCCAATGTTCCCTCGAATGCTCAGAAACGAACACGAGTCTACATCCTCCAACTCGGATAAGGAGACTCTGCCTCTGGTCAACAACAATCTTCAAGTGGTTTTAGCCCACCCGCTCTATGAAGATTGGGTTAAAGTTACAAAAAAGAAAGGAAAGAAATGTCATAGTGAGGATTCAACACATTCTGGGTAGATTCCTGAGTCTGTCTCTCATGGTTCCTATGTTTCTATTCTTGTTGCTATGTGTTTCTCTCTTGGCTACGTAATGGGACCGAGGTTGATAGCTGATCATTTCCGGCTCCCCCGTTATCCAGCCTCTCTTGATTGCAACTCCATTTTGTACTATATGCTTTTAATACAATTAGTCTTATTTAGAAAATAATAATAAAAAAACCCTTCAGAGCTAGTTGCACCAGTTTTCCTGCATTGGGTTTTTCCAGGGACATTCGTCCAAAAAATTTGTGTCACTTTGTCATATGTGTGTTATATTCAGTAAATGAAATGTATGTGTAGGTTGTTATTTGTGTTTACTTCATTGTTTTTCTAAATATTCAGATCAATAACTTGTATAATTAATCAAGTAGGAGAAAGTAAATCAATAGTTAGGAGTAGGGTTTCATAAATAAAGAATTTTCGCAATTTATCAATATATTCTCCACCATTATCTAAGCGAAGCACCTTGATCTTCTTCCCTATCGCATTTTCCACGAGAGCTTTAAACTCTTTAAAATGATCAAAGACCTCATCTTTGGTCTTCAAGAAGTAGATCTAGGTTTTCCTGGAATGATCATCAATAAAGGTGACGAAGTATTTGACACCACTAAGAGCTCTAGTGGACATCGGGCCACAAATATCTGAATGTATAAGTCCTAACACGCCATCTGCTCTGCAGTCACTTCTTGGGAATGTTTCCTTAGCATACTTCCCAAGTGCACATCCTCTGCACACATCATCATGTTCCATACCAAGTTCTGGAACCCCTGTTACAGTTTCTTTGAGCATCTTGAGAGCTCCATGGTGTAGATGTCCCATTCTCCTATGCCATAACTCATTCAGCTACTTCCCACTACTATTGTCACTACCTATTAGTGCCACTGGAGATTCAAGCTGCAACCTATACAATATGTTGCTTCGAGCTCCAATTTGTCTTACCTTCTTCCAACTTGAGTGTTTGACATACACTTTCTTCCCTACGAAGTGGACATCATACCCCTTATCCTGCAATTGGGATACTGAAATCAAGTTCATACCCAATCCTGGCACATGCAATACATTTGTAATACTAGTGCTCACTACTGACTCCCTCTGAAAATCTATGGTACCTCTCCCTATCGGAGTATATTTCATTTTGTTTCCCGTAGTTATTTGGAAGTCCATCTGCTCCTCCTTGTAGCTAGAGAAATATTCTCTAACCCCTGTCATATGAGTTGATGCTCCATTGTCTATATACTAGACACACTGTAAAGTTGATCTTGACAAGCAAGCAAATTCGTCCTCTAACCTAGAAGACAAATCTGAAGCTTCCTTAATGTTAATTTTGTCCATGGTCATGCTAAAAAATTTATAGCGTGTTATTCCTCTTTCCTCTTGACGTTGATTCTGCTAAAAAAAAAACTTTTGCGTCCAACCAAGGAGTTTGCTTAGCGAAAAACTGAACTAGAGTTGCTCCCTCTAACTGCTGGAATTACTAATCAAAGCAACTTCGACTTTTCTGCTAACCAATAACTGCAAAATCGACCTGATTCCCTCAGCAACTCGGCATGCCTAGCAATGATATGAGTTGCCTCAAGAATTTTGCTTTGTTGGTCGTTTGTAATATCCCCAATGGGAAATAAACAGTAATACACAGCAAAACAACAAGCAGCTATATAGAACAAAATGCCGGAACTAGAATATGGAACAAATACACATAAAATACCAAAACGCTAAGCCATTTTATTAATCTGAGAATACATGTATATGGGTACAAGAGATAATCAGAATGAGTGCACCTATCCTTGCACTAGGCAAGTGGAGACCCTCTCAGAATAAGGAATGGCTACAACAGAGACTGCGTCCTAGCTGCTGGAGAAAACTGCCGTAGAAAACTGCTGCTGCAATGTACTGGAACTAGGGGCTGATCCCCACACCGGAATGAGCTGAAAATCGGAAGGCTAGCTGTACTCAACCCTCCGGACAAAACCCAGAAACCGTGAAGCAAGTGCTCCACCTCCGAAAATCCACCAAATAAACCCTCCTCAGTGAAAACGTTGTCTCTCCCAGGAACAGCGCAGAAGCTCAAGAAATACGCTGGGAAAGGGGCCAAAAACCCTCCTGCAAAACCTCCGGCTGAAACAACAATCTCCCAAGGCTGAAAGACGCTGAAACCACCAGCAAATCACCTCTCAACAGCGCTGCACAACAATGACTGCGTCCTCCCTGCTAAAACTGCGTCCTCTCTCCTTGACTGCGCAGTCACTCAAGGGGCCAGCTCCTCTGCAAAACGTCCACCAAAATCCACTGCAAATCACCAACTGAAACTGAAGGAAAAACCTTGCTCGAGCAGGCACTCGAATTCCCCCGGAGCCAATGGCGAGATCTCCGACCGGAGACACTCAGTTCGCACTAAACAGTGCTGCAGACCGACTAAACAACCGGTGTGCTGAAGTAGACAGAAGTCTAGCTCTCAATATCATCAACATATCAATAATGCCAAATGGAGTGAAAACCCCACCTTTTATAATGCTAGCTCCCTCAAAAACCCTAACTGCGTCCTTGATCTCCTCCTTGACCTGCGCAGTTACCTTAGGGTCAGCGTGAGGCCTTCCCTCATGTGTGTGTGGACCCCCAAGGCCACCCCTTTAAGTCACAACGTTCATCAACTAGGAAAGCACTTTATTTTATTAAGTGAGTTGACCCCCTAATTCTCACTTTATTTATTAATTTAACTAAAGGCGGTAAAACTATACAAAAATGAAATATTCCAATTAGCAGTGCTAATTAGGAATATTACAGTCTCCCCCGGCAGAATGTTGCTTGTCCTCAAGCAACTGAAGTGATGGATGCTGCAAGATCCTCTCATCCTCCCAAGTGGCATCCTCATTCGGCAAGTTCTTCCATCTCACCAAGAGCTCCCTGATCTTCCTGCTCCGCAGCTGCCTCTCCCTAGTGTCAATAATAGCCTCCGGCTGCAACACCAGATGCCCCTCATCATCCGTGGGTGGTAGCTCCTCTGTGACCGTCACCTGCTGGCCCAGTGCCTTTTTCAAGCATGATACATGAAAGATGTTATGAATCTTGCTGCCTTGGGGCAGCTCCAACTCATACGCAACCTGCCCGATCCTGCGTATCACCCTGTATGGCCCATAAAAGCGAGGCTTAAGCTTCTCCGCCCCCTTCTGCTTGAGCGAAGACTGTCGGTATGGCTGTAGCCGTAGGTAGACCAAGTCCCCTACCTCGAAGTGTCTCTCCACCCGACCCTTATCAGCATACAACTTCTGCTGATTCTGTGCTGTGGCTATGTTGTCCTTGAGAGCCCGGAGGATATCTTGGCTCTCTTGGATCCATAACTTGGCTCTCGGAGCCCTGCTAACACCAAACATCATGTCCACAAAAGATAAGGAATGATATCCATACAAAGCATAGAAAGGTGACATACCAATAGACATATGATGCGTCGTGTTGTAGCAGTACTTGCCCAAATGCAGCCACTTCAGCCATGCCCTCTGCTGTCCACTGACGTAGTTACGCAAGTAGCCCTCCAGCCACTTGTTAACTATCTCGGTCTGCCCGTCCGTCTGGGGGTGATAGCTAGTGCTCGGTGTCAACTCGGTCCCCACTAGTCGGAAGAGCTTCTACCAAAATCCGCCCATGAAGCGGCTGTCCCTGTCGCTGACGATGGTCTTGGGTAGACCATGTAATCTGAAAATCTCCCTGAAGAACAGCTCAGCCACCTACGCTGCTGTGTGATGTGCGGATATGGCAAAAAAATGGGCATACTTCGTCAGCGAGTCAACGACTACGAAGATGCAGTCCTTGCCCTGCACCATGGGAAATCCTGTGATGAAATCCATCGAGATGCTCTCCCATTTCCCCTCCGGAATGGGAAGAGGCTGCAACAACCCTGCAGGATGGCTCATCTCTCCCTTGTTCCTCTGGCAAACATCGCACTCCCTGACTTGCTGGAGTACGTCCTCCTTGAGGCCCTTCCATGAGAACCTCTCCCGAATAGCCCTGTATGTCTTGGTGAACCCCTGATGGCCCGCCAATGGTGAATCGTGTGAAGCCTGGAGTATCTTCTTCTTGAGCTGAGATCTCTCAGTCAAGAAGATCCTGTCCCTGTAATAGATGACCTCATCGATCACCCTGTACCTGTCATCAGCTACCTGCCCATCTAGAACCTCACATGCAAACCTATCCTTGGAGTACTCAACCAGCAGTTGAGCCCTCCAATCAGCGTCCAAGCTCATAAGTGATAACGTGGCCGGTCTACGAGAAAAAGCATCAGCCACCACGTTATTCTTGCCCTTGACATACTCGATGTCAAAGTCATAGGCTTGGATCTTGCTGATCCACTTCTGCTGCCTCTCCTGCAACTGCTTCTGCTCCAAAAAGTACCTCAGGCTGTTATGGTCTGTCCTCACCCTGAATTTGCTGCCCACCAGGTACTACTGGTACTTGGCCAATGCATGCATGATGGCCAACATCTCCTTGTCGTATATGGGATACAACCTCTCGTGTGGAAGGAGCTTCCGGCTCTCAAAAGCAATCGGGTGACCGCCCTGCATCAAAACTGCACCAATCCCCTCTCCTGATGCATCACACTCTAGGACAAAGGGCTGTGTAAAATCTGGCAACGCCAACACAGGACAACTGCTCATCACCTCCTTGAGCTTGTCAAAAGCTCGCTGTGCTGTGTCCGACCAACTGAATGCCCCCTTCCTCGTCAAATCTGTGAGGGGTGCAGCAAGCTGAGAGAAGCCCTTGACGAACTTCCTGTAGTATGTGCAAATGCCAATAAATCCCCGAAGCTCCGTCACATTCCGCGGCTCTGGCCAATCCCTGATGGCCCTGATCTTCTCCTCGTGGACTCTCACCCCGTCCACTCCTATAATGTGCCCCAGATACAGCATCTCTGTCAACCCGAACTCGCACTTGGAGAGCTTGGCATAGAACTGTTGCTCCTCCAAGATGTGCAAAACTGTCTCAATATGCTGGAGGTGCTCCTCCCAAGTCCTGCTGTATATAAGTATGTCATCAAAGAAAACCAGCACAAACTTCCTCAGATGACCCCTGAAAATGTGGTTCATGCATGACTGGAAGGTAGCAGGTGCATTGGTCAGCCCAAATGGCATGACCCGAAACTCAAAGTGCCCATAGTGACACCTGAAAGCGGTCTTGGGAATGTCCTGTTCCCTCACGCGTATCTGATGGTACCCGGATCTCAAGTCAATCTTCGAGAAGAACCGTGCTCCTCTCAACTCATCCATCAGCTCATCGATCCTAGGGATGGGGTACCTGTTCTTCAGGGTCTTCTTATTCAGAGCCCTGTAGTCAATGCACATGCGCAATGTGCCGTCCTTCTTCTTCACCAGCACTACAGAAGAAGCGAAAGGACTCGTGCTGGGCCGAATGTGACCAAGGGCCAGCAACTCCTGGATAGCCCGCTCTATCTCGTCCCAATAGGCTTTGGGATGCCTATACGGTGTGGTAATCACGGCCTGTATCCCCTGCTCAAGCTCGATCGTATGCTCAAACCCCCGATCCGGCGGCTGCCCTGGTGGAATATCCCCGAAAACCGCTGCATACCTATCGAGAATAGACTGTAGCTCAGGATACACTGCCTGCCATGTATCCACTGCCTCTGAAGCCCGCAACTCTACCGCCCACTCTATGTCTCCCTTGCGGAAGGTCGCCTCCATCCTGTGTGCTGACATTGTCTGGGGTGGGTATGTGTGCTGTCCCCGTATCTTCTCATGCCTCCCCGTCTTGGGATCATCCCACTCCATCTCTAGGGCCTTCCAATCTGTCGTGACTTTCCCTAGAGTAATAAGCCACTGAACACCCAATATCAGGTTGGTGTCCGGAATGTCCACCACAAAGAAGTGATCTGTCAATGTATAAGTGCCCATCGTCACTGATAACTCTGGAACATATCGAGCACATGCCATGGTCTGATCTCCTGGGACCAAGGCGGAAAACCCATCAAAGCCCTCTGTCTGTATGCCTCTCCGCTCAACCATCTGGGCATCAATAAAGTTGTGGGTGGCCCCACCGTCAACTAAGACTGAAACCCGCTGCCCGCGCACTGTCCCTCGTACGCGCAGCGTCAAGTACTTGGGAACTCCCCGCAATGCGGCTAGAGCTCCCCCAGTGGGTGCAAATGATGCCCCACCTGCTGCGGGTGGTGGAGGTGGTAAGGTACTCTGCGCTGCATAACAATCTCCTGCCTCCACATCATCCCCCTCATCCTCTTCTCCACTGCTCTCGGAGAAGACCTCAATGAAGTGTGCTTTCCCTGCAGCACACCTATGTCCCGGTGCCCATGGCTCCTGGCAAGTGAAGCACAATCGCTTCCTCCTCAGCTCTCTCCTAGCCTCGTCATCAAACTGCCCTCGTCCAGGATTCGCCTTGGGAGGCGGAACCCTCGTGTCCTTCCCCTTAGGCTGGAAAGCCTGTCTCTGGGGATAGGGTGTCCGAGTCCTGTGTAAGACATCCTGTAAGTCCCGAGTCCTGCTGATGGCATCCTGAAGGGTAGCTGGTCTGGTCGACCGGACTAGGCCACGAAGTGGCTCTGATAATCCCTCCACAAACATGTAAACCATCCGAGCTGCCGACAAATCAGGGACCATCACCGAAATCCTCAAGAAGTCTGAAATGTATGTCTCTGCACTCCCAGACTGTTTGAGCTTCGTCAGCTCAACAAAATGTTGCTCCGGATCCCTCTTGTCAAAGCGCTCTATCACCCTCCGGGTAAACTCGGCATATGTCGTCACTGCAGAATGTCCGAGTGTCGTCATCCCATGGAACCACCAGTCCTGGGCCTCACCGTCCAGATGTAATGTTGCCACCTTAATGGCCTTTGACTGCGACATCGGGTTAAGCTGAAAATAGATGTCCAGCTTCTCCACCCAAGACTTTGCCGAGCTGTTTGATGAGCCATCAAACGTGGGCAAATGAAATCTACTAGCTGTGCGGTGATCATCACGGTGGTGTCTGTGCCCTCGGCGATGATCACGGGGCCTGCTGTCATGCTGGACCTGGATATAGTCTCTGAAGGTGAGAGAGTCCATGAACGCCTGTCGGTAAGCCTGGTACTCTGCAAAAAGGTCAGCCATCCGAGCCGGATCTATCTCCCTCTGTACTGCTGTCCCTGCGTCCTCTGCCAGGAAGGTAGGCATGGTAGATCGCGTGGGTGCTGGAATATCCCTCTGTGCACCTCCCGGTACTCCTGCCCCTGCGTCCTCTGGCAAGAATGTGGGCATAGTAGATCGTGTGGGTGCATGAGATGCCACAATGGGGATAGCATCATGCACTGGCACATGGTGAGACATACCCGATCCCTCACCGATCTGGAAAACCCTAGGAGGTTCCCTCTGTCTGATCTCTATGGCCGTGAGTCTCTGTGTCATCTCCTACATGTGATGGAGGAGCGTATCCCATCTCCTCGAACCCTCCTCGTCTGCCATCGGGTTCCGCTGCTCTGTGTCCCTTGCAGGCTGCTCCTGCTCTGAATCTGTCTCAGGTGGCTCCTGATCAGAATCCCTCTCTCCGAAGGGAAACTCCCACCTACTCTCAACGTCTCTGTGTCTCCTCTGATCAAAGTAGGGATTATCCCCGGGCGTCATAGACTGCTAGCACCACAGGCTGAGCCAGAATTATGCTTTGATACCACTGTAATATCCCCAACGGGAAATAAACAGTAATACACAACAAAACAACAAGCAGCTATATAGAACAAAATGCCGGAACTAGAATATGGAACAAATACACATAAAATACCAGAACGCTAAGCCATTTTATTAATCTGAGAATACATGTATATGGGTACAAGAGATAATCAGAATGAGTGCACCTATCCTTGCACTAGGCAAGTGGAGACCCTCTCAGAATAAGGAATGGCTACAACAGAGACTGCGTCCTAGCTGCTGGAGAAAACTGCCGTAGAAAACTGCTGCTGCAATGTACTGGAACTAGGGGCTGATCCCCACACCGGAATGAGCTGAAAATTGGAAGGCTAGCTGTACTCAACCCTCTGGACAAAACCCAGAAACCGTGAAGCAAGTGCTCCACCTCTGAAAATCCACCAAATAAACCCTCCTCAGTGAAAACGCTGTCTCTCCCAGGAACAGCGCAGAAGCTCAAGAAATACGCTGGGAAAGGGGCCAAAAACCCTCCTGCAAAACCTCCGGCTGAAACAACAATCTCCCAAGGCTGAAAGACGCTGAAACCACCAGCAAATCACCTCTCAACAGCGCTGCACAACAATGACTGCGTCCTCCCTGCTGAAACTGCGTCCTCTCTCCTTGACTGCGCAGTCACTCAAGGGGCCAGCTCCTCTGCAAAACGTCCACCAAAATCCACTGCAAATCACCAACTGAAACTGAAGGAAAAACCTTGCTCGAGCAGGCACTCGAAGTCCCCCGAAGCCAAGGGCGAGATCTCCGACCGGAGACACTCAGTTCGCACTAAACAGTGCTACAGACCGACTAAACAACCGGTGTGCTGAAGTAGACAGAAGTCTAGCTCTCAATATCATCAACATATCAATAATGCCAAATGGAGTGAAAACCCCACCTTTTATAATGCTAGCTCCCTCAAAAACCCTAACTGCGTCCTTGATCTCCTCCTTGACCTGCGCAGTTACCTTAGGGTCAGCGTGAGGCCTTCCCTCATGTGTGTGTGGACCCCCAAGGCCACGCCCTTTAAGTCACAACGTTCATCAACTAGGAAAGCACTTTATTTTATTAAGTGAGTTGACCCCCTAATTCTCACTTTATTTATTAATTTAACTAAAGGCGGCAAAACTATACAAAAATGAAATATTCCAATTAGCAGTGCTAATTAGGAATATTACATCGTTCTAATCAGTGAAATTCTTTCTTCTTCATCTAAGCTTCCCGGCTAATCATTTAAGCTTTGATACCATGTGAAAATTCCATTTATTGCAGCAATTGGAAATTATTCTTCTAACTGTAAATTTAATTATGCAGTTTAGTTGATACAGCAAACAATGACTAAAATCACAAATGCAATTTTCACAATAAAAATACTGCGGAAAATAAAATACTGGGAATTGAGAAATTCTAGCACTACCACAAGAATTTTAAGACAGTTATTTTTGGAAAAAATGTCCCTGGACAAACCCAATGCGGGAAAATCGATGCAACAGATGAGGGTTTTAATATTATTCTTCAGCAACAATTCTGAGTACAATAATTTAGATGCCCAGCTGGCAATCTAATCTAAGTATAATACTGGAAAAGTTATTGTGAAAAAATTATCACCCCTCAACTAATTTCTGCCACCAAAATTACCTCCCTAACCTCTATGTTGAGACTCCTGCATCACCCTCTAGGCAGAGCTTACGCTGACCCTATGAGAATTTCAACCTTCCTTCCTTTGCCTCTTCCGGGGATTGGAAACCATCCTCTCGAAATGTTGTTGCCCTCCTCTTCCACCTGCCATTCACCCTTTGGCTCTATCTTCTTTGTTGAGCTTTCGTTTATTGAGAAAATCAAACTCCCTGGGCATCTGAGTATCTGCACCGGTGTGTTCTCCATCTACACATCGACTTCTTCTTATAATCTTTTGTTGGAGCACCAACATCCAAGATTAAAACATAATCAATGGCCCAGATTAATTCCATGTTGATCCGTGTGAGTTTCTAGATGATTCTCACCTTATCTCAGTTAATATTGATTAATTAACCATATTCCCTAAAAGTTTAGACTTAGAAAATATTTAAAAATCAGTTAATAAATCTAATTGAGACACTTCTAGGCAGAATTTCCAAAAACGATTTATGGGTTTTGGGGATCTCATGTATTCTAGCCTCTCCACAAAATTTTGTGGCTAGAACACATTTGATGCTACAAAAACTGACAAAACTACAACATGGTTGAATGGCAAGTTCAATAACTAGTGAGTCGTCCAAGTCTTTATAAACCCAGCATTTTTTTGTCAGCCATTTCTCATTTGGCATTCGACTCACCAATTAATCGGAAGGTACTGCAAGACTAGCCAAATCTAGCCAGGAAGTTCCTACAAGTCTATTCAAATCTAGTCAGGATAGCCTCAACAATGTTGATTAGAAGAGTCAAACACCAAAATGCCAATACAGGACTCAAGAACAACTAGGGACCCCCAAGGCCAGCAATCAAAAAATTGTTCTCTTCATTCATCACACATCCTGAAATCAGTTCCACAAGCTCATACTATATGTTGTTAGGCATTCGAGGGATTTATCTAAGCATTAGATCACAATATTTAAAGCTAGTGCTTGAGCAAATTATTATATTTCAAAGAAACAAACTAGCAGTTCCCGTACATGCTCCTCTGTAAAACTGCTCAGAGGATGCAATTGCAAAATGAATGAAATGTTATCATTGTGACAATCAAAGAATTTGCATCATTTGTTGCAAGCTTCCCATAGAAATATATAGATACATGCTACTTCCTGACAAGGTTGCTTGGAAGCAGGAGCGGGGAGTGACAATTTTCAGCAACTGCTGGAACAGGAGATTTTGAGAGTATTTTCATATAATATACAGTTTTTATATATTTGTATGCATATATGTCAACAAAAGCATGTAGAATGATGAATTAGCAATAAAAAACATAAAAACATGGATTAAACCATAAAACATCAATCATCTAGTAGTTATAATCTTCATCAACCACAGGTCCACAAGTTACAACATCTAAATTCTCATCATGTTGGCTGTGGAGCCCATTTATCTTCTTGATTCAAAAGTCTTGTTTTGGGCGCATTTGGATCCCAATACTTGACGGGGGTGTGTGGGGGGGCTTGCCCCCCCCTACTATTCTAGGGGGGGCTTGTAATATACTCTAATTTTGTAGTCATTCTGGATTGTTCATTAGGCAAAGGATATGACAGTGGAACTTATGATAATTTAGGGTTTTTTGCCCTAGAAGGCAACCCTTAGTTTGAATGAGGGAATTGTATTGCAGTTGGGTATTATTTTGTCTTTATTCCTATCTTTTGCTAGCATTTGATCACAAGTTTTGACTCATAAAGTCTTATTTTGATAACATGGCATAATCTTGTAGAGACGCTTTACAATGGGAGCATGTAAAATTTGTTGTTCCAACCCTTTTCCTTCTCACAAGCTTTGTCACATACTTTTTTTTTTCAACTGAAGAAATCGTGCCTGGAGCAGCTCTAAGGTATACATGGTCCTGCCTAGGATTGGACCACATGATATGTGGGGGCCAAACCTCCCCACCTAACCATTGGACCACATCCTCCGTGTAAAAATTCCTTAAAAATCTAGAATCATATTGCAGCAACTGGTATTAATTCTTCTAATTGATAAATTAATTATTCAGTTTATTACTACGAACGAATCAAACACACTACAACCTTCACTAAATAAACTGCGGAAAAATATAAGCGCGGAACAAAAACTGAACAAGAGTAAATCATAGACACATCTGACATGGTTATTTTTGGACTAATGTCCCCGGAAAACCCAATGTGGGAAAACCAGTGCGCCAACTGAGGGTTTTATTATTAAGAAGTAGTAATTTCTGAATACAATCTTTGGATGCCTCTCTTGGAAATCCAGTTACAGAGAATATTAATGCCGGAGAGATTAGTGAGTTTACCTCAGACTATCACAGGAAATCCTGGTTGATCCAGCCACTGAATGAGTTGCACCTGACAGCCTCTGCGCAGTCCCAGCGTCAACCCTTCTGGGTACAGAGTCACCCCTTCTGCTGATCGATTTGTTGCCCACGAACTTCGATTTCTGCCTCCCAATCTCACACCCCGGCTCCCGACTTCTGCAATCGATTCCTTCAATAAATTTCTGAATTCCCTCTTGGCTTTTGCATGGCTCTGCGTCAACCTCTTTGGCTCTGGGCTGCCTTTGTTGGATCTCTCTCCGCCTTCTCTACTAATGATTCTCTGTTATGAATCTAATTCATAACTAAATTTATAAATATAGTTATTAATAGAATAAATAGTAATTATGTAATTAGTGATTAAGTTAGCTGAAAAGGCATGTCTAAAAGACATGCCTGTTCATGAAAAGGTACCTGCATAGGTATAAAAGCAGGACCTCATTGTAATCATTAAACCATGTCATATCTTATCAATAAAATATTATTATAAATACCCCGTGTATTTTTATAATTAAAGCCTTTTGCTATTAAATCTACAAATCTGCAAGTCTTCTGCTACAGTACTCAAATCTACGAATTCCGCTGCTACAGTGGTACCAGAGCTATCTTGAAGCCAAGTTGAGGACAAATTGAAGCAATGGCACATAACATTGTTCTACAAGCCCGAGCACATTATTTACCATATAATGTGCCATTACGTGAAAAGCCCGAAATAATTAGAAAAGTTCTAGAAAAGCTTCAGCGAGTAGAGAATTCTTGGGTAGAAGTCACAAACAATTTAAAAAAAATTTCTGCAGATCTTAAAGAAATTTCTCGTAATAGAAAAGAAAATCATGAGAAACAGAAAGATGAAAAATGCTGTAAAAATGAGAAAGCAGTTACTTCTGATAAAGGGAAATCAAATAAAAAATCCATGAAAAAGTCAACCAAATATATTCCCCCACCAATGCGTAAAAAAGGAAAACAACCAACTAGTATTGAAAGTAAAAAGGTACAGAATTGTTGGAAGTGTGGAGATAAATATTTCCCAAAACATAAATGTGCCTTTTATACTGCCAACAACAATAAAAAAACACAAAAAGATGAAGAGCATGCTGATTCAGATAAAAATAATATGGAAGAAGGCTATCATGAGCAACTGGTTGCAGTAAATTTATTGAATGCACAAGCTAAAGAAGCACAGGGCTGTGTTGAAGAAGATGCTACTGCTGAAGAATTGGTTAATGTGGAAGAAGCATTTGAGCATTATGAAGAGATCTCAAAAAAGCAGTTGGATGAGGCAAATAAAATTGGCAAGATAAATCTTGCAGCAATAGGGAAGGATCTGATAAAAGAGGAAAAACTTGGAGCTGTTACAATTGATCTAATTCCAGCTCTGGATATGGAAGAAGAAGCTGGTGGTGACGTTACTGCAGAGGAGGAGATCAAACTTTACACAACCATATGCGACATGTGCAGGCAAAGTCACCCTCATAACGATGCATATCAGTTGTTTGACTTATACAAGAAATCCTTAAAAGAGTATCTCACAGATACTGTTTTACCCGCCTTGAGAAGACAGCCTGATGATGAGTTGATGTTAAAAGAATTTGTGAGACGTTGGGGAATTTACAAAGTCATGGTTAGACGGCTATCACACATTTTTAATTATTTGGAACGTTATTTTGCTTCGTTAGATCGTTTTGTAGGTTTTAGATATAATATCTCCAAAGCTTCATTGAGTTGTTTCGGAGAAGTCGTCTTGAATGAATTACGAGACAATGTGAGGAAGTCTGTTATTGTTCTCGTTGATAAAGAGAGGGACGGAGAACAAATTGACTGCGCTTTATTGCGGAAGGTTATTCCTTGTATTGCGGAGATTGAAAGTGATGGGACAGAGTATTGGCCAGAAAAGAAAGAATATAAAAAAATGATGTTGGAAGCTGCTACAGCTTACTATTCTCCAAAGGCTGCTTCGTGGTCTGTGGAGTATTCTAGACCAAATTGCACTGAAAATAAGTCCACGAACTTGCAGGATACCCAATCTAACACAACAACATTTGCCATATCATCCAAAGATGAAAGTACTGAAAACACTTCAGCAGACATTACTAATTGTCATGGCGACCAAAGTAGCAGTTGCAGGGAATATTCAATATTGCCCCTAAAGCTTCCAGAGCACACAGACAAATACACCCTGGTGCTGGACATGGATGGAACAATCCTCGCAGAGAAACCAGATCCAGAATTGTATGTAGACTTCGCCCTCCAACAGGAAGGCACGGGAACGCGCACTAACATTTCGCTGCGGCCAAATCTCCAAGATTTCCTAAAATTGACATCCAGAATCTACGAGATCGTTATTTTCACAGAGAATTCGAAGGGCAAAGCCGACGCCATACTCGACAATTTGGGCGACGACAGTGCGAATTACATTACCCACCGCCTTTACAGAGACTCCTGTACAGAAATCAACGGGAAATTGGTTAAAGATTTGTCTGCCTTGGGACGCGATATCAGAAAAATTGTAATTGTGGACCACTGTGTTTTCCGCTACTCGGTGCAGCCCCGGAACGCGATACCCCTGATGTGTTACCAGGGAAACCCCAATGATGAGGAGCTCGATTGCCTGTTCGAGGTTCTCCTCGAGGTCTCCACAGAGGAAGATGTTCGAGATTTTCTCGGCACCCAATTCCCGAAATTGCATGATTCCGAGACCGGAATTCCCAATCAACTGGAGGAACATGCCCTAAACACAGGGTTTGTTGCTGCTCGGCTGGGGTCATATTTATCCTCTGATCTCCGAGAAAGGGGCAGGAAAAATACCCTGGTTCTCGACATGGACGGCACTCTGCTGAAGGAATCTTGGAAGAAACTGCCCGCAGGCTCCGATTATTTCCAGAGGTTCTTGGACGAGATGTCCAGGGTTTTCCAGATTGTGATTTTCACAATGAGCTGTGGGGACAGAGCCGCTGTGCTTCTGCAGGAGATAAATTACGAGAAATGCGTCTCCATGTTTCTTGCCAGGGAATTCTGCAGCCACATTTATGGTAACTCTTTCAAAAAGCTGCAATTTCTTGGACTGGATATGAAGAATGTGGTGTTCATTGACGACCTGAAGGGTATGTGCGAGCAGTATCCGTCCAACTCCATTGAGATCAAACCATTCAAAGGGGATGAATCCGATTGCGAGTTCGCTTGTTGTCGGATACAAATGAGCGGTGGAGTTAACGCCGTGGTGAGCCACGTAGCCAAATGTTGTGCCGGTCGATACCATCGTGACAGATAAATACACCGTTTCGATAGACCGGGTCAAAATAAATCGATATATATATGCTAGACCTTAATAATTACATATATAAAGTGTTAAGGTCGTGTATATATAAGTGACGGTTTAGGTTTAATTAAAATCATTACCAAAAATAAAACGATATAATATATATATAAATATTAAAAATATATATATATATATATTATATATATGTATATACATATATATTTGTTATAACTATTATTAATTTAATTAATTACAATCACTATTTAATTAATTAAATTAATGGGAAAAAAAGAAAAAGAGTAGCTCTATATGATTATTAAAAAAAAAAGGAATGGAGTTCAAAGAGGATGTATAGAAAGAATTCTACAGGGAAGATATATATGCCTCGCAGATAATTCGAAGAGAAGAAAGTTGTCAAAAAGTTAAGCTTTGAGGACAAAGCTTTTCGAAGGAGGCAATGTTATGAATCTAATTCATAACTAAATTTATAAATATAGTTATTAATAGAATAAATAGAAATAAATGTAATTATTAGTTAATCAAATAGTAATTATGTAATTAGTGATTAAGTTAGCTGAAAAGGCATGTCTAAAAGACATGCCTGTTCATGAAAAGGTACCTGCATAGGTATAAAAGCAGGACCTCATTGTAAACTTTCAATCAT
>CM076574.1:706236340-706348665 GCA_034641835.2 Pinus albicaulis
AGCTGGAAGATTTTCTCCTATAACCTTCTTTAAGCATGAAACATGGAAAACTGGATGTACTCGCGAAGAAGCAGGAAGCTCCAATTTGTATGCCATAGTACCAATCTTTTGCAACACCTTGTAAGGACCATAGTACTTTGGTGATAATTTATTATCCTTCTTAGCTTGCTTGAGGAACATTTGTTTGTATGGTTGTAGCCGTAAAAATACCCAATCTCCTACATCAAAACTTCTCTCGCTGCGATGTTGATCTGCCTGTTGTTTCATTCGATTTTGTGCCAAATTCGGGTTATCCTTTAAGAGTTGGAGAACTTCTTGCTGATGCTCGATGTGATCTTCCACTGCTTGAACCTTCGAATTTTCCCTTAAAGATGATGTGATGGATGGTGGATGATATCCATAAAGTGCAATAAATGGGGTCATTTTTGCTGCAGTATGGAAGGAAGTGTTATACCACCATTCAGCAAGAGGTAACCACTTGACCCATTGTGTTTGTTTATCAGATACATAACAACGAAGATATCCTTCCAAACATTTATTTACTATCTCAGTTTGACCATCAGATTGAGGATGATAAGATGAGCTATGAGCTAATTTAGTACCCAAAGAAGAAAATAACTCTGTCCAAAAATTTCCCGTAAAAATGGGATCTCTGTCGCTCACAATAACCCTTGGGCTTCCATGTAGCTTTTGAATTCTGTCCACAAATGTAGTAGCAAGTGTACTTGCTTTAAATGGATGAGATAATGCACAAAAGTGTGCATACTTGGTAAGTCTATCAACTACCACCATGATGACATTCTTTCCTTCGAACTTAGGTAAACCTGTGATAAAATCCATTGAAATCTCCTCCCAACGTTGACTTGGAATGGATAAAGGTTGTAGAAGTCCCAGGGTCTTAATTGTTTCCACTTTATTCTGCTGGCAAACCAAACATTCCGCCACAAACTTTTGAATATCAGATTTAAGGCCATCCCAAAAAAATTCTTTCTTCACCCTATGGTAAGTTTTTAAAAATCCCGAGTGTCCTCCTAAAGGAGAAGTGTGCAATTCCAGAAGAATATTTTGTTTTAGTTGGGAATTCTTACAAAGATATAAGCGATCTTTGTACCATAAGGAATCATTTTTCAACTAAATGTATCAGATGTACTAGGATCTTGCTGCAACTTTTGAATGAGTATCCATACATCTTTGTCCTTCTTCCATTCATCTCTTGCTTCAGTTATCCAATCTGGTTGGATAATAGAAATAGCACAAAGCAATGCTTCCACCTCTTCATTCTTTCTTGAGAGTGCATCTGCAACAACATTAAGCTTTCCTTTTTTGTAGATTATTTCAAAGTCATAACCCAACATCTTTGTGACCCATTTGTGCTGCTCTTCTGAAGATAGTCTTTGTTCCAAAAAGTGTTTAAGACTATCATGATCAGTTTTTACCTTGAAGTGTCTTCCCATTAGGTAAGTTCGCCATTTCTTTAGTGCATGCAGTATTGCTAACATTTCTTTCTCATAAATAGGTTTCTGTAAATACTTTCCTTTGATTGGATGACTTTCAAAAGAAATGGGTCTTCCTTCCTGCATTAAAACCGCACCAATTCCATTTCCTGAGGCATCACATTCCACAATAAAGGTTTTTGTGAAGTCTGGCGTAGCTAAGACCGGTGCTAGGCACATTGCCTCTTTAAGATGTTCAAAGGCCTTAGTTGCTTCAGGAGTCCATGAAAATGCATCTTTCTTCAATAATGTTGTTAGAGGTGCTGCTATTCTTTCATAATTCTTAACAAACTTACGATAATAGCCTGTTAACCCGAGAAATCCTCGCAACTGCTTTATTGTCTTAGGGACTTTCCATTCCTTAATGGCTTTAATTTTGTTGGGGTCTACTTTAACACCCTCGTGGGATATAATATGACCCAGATATTCCACCTCTTGTACTCCAAAGAAACATTTGGATGCTTTTGCATATAATTGTTTCTCTTGCAATAGTTTGAGCAGCCTGTCAACATGCTCAACATGATCCTTCCAAGACTTGCTATAGATTAGTATATCATCAAAAAATACTAGCACAAATTTTCTAAGGAAGGGTTTGAAAATGGAATTCATCAACCCTTGAAATGTAGAGGTGCATTGGTAAGGCCAAAAGGCATGACCAAAAATTCATAATGACCCTCATGAGTTCGAAATGCTGTTTTTGGAATATCTTCAGTCTTCATTCTTATTTGATGATATCCTGAACGAAGATCCAACTTGGTAAAATAAATTTCTCCATGTAATTCATCCAATAATTCATCAATCACAGGAATGGGAAATTTATCTTTAATGGTGAGCTTATTGAGCTCCTTATAATCCAGACACATTCGCCATGATCCATCCTTCTTGTGTACCAATACTACGGGAGCAGAGAAAAAACTTTGACTAGGTTGAATTATACTTGCCTCTAACATTTCTGCAATCATACGTTCAATTTCGCTCTTTTGGAAGTAAGGATATCTATAAGGCCTGATGTTTGGAGGAACACTTCTTGGAATCAAATGAATAGCATGATCATGATCACGAATAAGTGGGAGTCCTTTGGGAGTTTCAAACACCTTGGAATGATTGTCCAAGACTTGTTGGAGATCTGCAGAAATAGATGATTTTGATGTTGGAACTTCTAGTGAGCATAATTGTGCAATTACGCCTCGTTGTTCTTTCTTTAGAAGCTTTGTCATGCCATTAGAGCTTATTATCCTTCCTTGCTTCCCTTCAATACCCCGTAGTTCGACTTCCTTTCCTTCTGAAAAGAATTTCAAGAAAAGTTCTTGAAAATTAAAAGCTACCGTCCCCAAAGATTGTAACCATTGTACTCCTAGTACAACATCAGCACCTCCCATAGGAATGGAAAGCATTGGACTAGTCAACACATATTCCCCCATGGTTAGCTTGATGTTATTGCATTTTCCAGAGCAATTTATAGTTCCTCCATTTGCAACCATCACTTGACATTCTGGTGCTAGGTATAGGAAACAATTTAATTCCTTGGCTACCTTACAATGAATAAAATTATGGGTGCTACCTGAATCAATCAACACTATTACCTTTCTCTTCTTGATTTGTCCTTTTATCTTGAGAGTTTGAGGAGTGGTAATTCCTGCCAGTGCATTACACGATATGGTTGGATTCATTTCTTCCTCTTCTGGGGTTGGTTCCTGGTGTATATCCTCTTCTTGTTCATTTTCTTCTTCCTCTTCACAATCTATGTAAAATAATTTCTTCTCAACACACTTATGACCTTTAGTGTATTTGCTATCACAACTGTAGCAAAGCCCTTTTGCTCTTTTTTCTTCCAATTGTTGTGGTGTCAACCTTGTAGGTTGTGTAAATCTAGATGTAGCCACACTTCCTTCTTTATAGAATTGAGTAGTAGACTTCCTTGTTGCCATAATTTTACATTCAACTTTTCTTGCCAACCTGAATGCCTTCTCTAATGAATCAGGTTCCAGAACACGAACTTCATGTTGAATGTTATCCTTTAAACTGCCTAAGAAGAGATCAATCCTGTGGTCCTCTGAAATATCAGTTACCCTTATACTCAATTTTTGGAAGTCCTCAGTGTGCTGCCCCACTAAAACCTTTTGTTTGAGATTTATCAATTGGGTAAAGAAGGTGTTGCTCTTTGTATCCTCATAATGTGCTATCATTTCCTCCGTAAAAATTGACCAAGTGACAATTTTTTTACGGGAGCAAAGCCATTGATACCATACAAATGTATTTTGTTCTAAATGTAAAGTTGCAATGCGTACCTTTTGTGTGTTTTGCACGTTATGGAGGTCAAAATATTGCTCCATCTGTAGTATCCATGTTACAGGATCCTTTCCATCAAACTTCCTCATATCCATTTTTGGAATATGGTGGTTCTTCCCACCAACATTCGAGTTTATGAAATCACGATTAACATTTATTTTGTTCTCATCATGAGGTTCTTCTCCTATATTTACGCCATTAGGAATCATTTCTGGTTTTAAGCTTGTCATCAAGCCTTCCATGTATGCTTTTAGATCATTCTTCATGTTTTCCATGTTGTCTTTCATGTCATCCATCTTAGCTTCCATGCCCACTTCCATGCCATCCATCTTAGCTTCCATCTTAGCTTGCACACCATCCATCTTAGCTTCCATGCTTTTCTTCAAACCATCCATCTTCACTTCCACACCTTTCTTCAAAACTTCCATTTCATTTTTTGCTGCTCTTTGCGAGAGTGAAATTTGTTGCACTTGTTCTTGTGATTTTGATAGATCATGTTGCAATTCTTCATCTTCATGAGTCATGGTAGAGCCTTCTGAAGGCTTGATGGGTGTTGAATTCTTTTTAGGGGCCATTTTAGAATTCAATATTGATATCTATTCTACAATATGCCCTTGGAATCAATTCAACTTGTTTCTTCAAACAAGACTTATGCAATTTGGGAAAAAAAAATACACACCTTTTACTAGCTTTTAGGAGCTCGATATTGAAATTGAATTATCTCTGTATTTGAAAATCTTCGATATTTGAAATTCCGCTCTGTAGTAGATCTCTGAAGCTTCTTTCAAATGCCACAGGTCTGACCTGATTTGGATTCTCCAAGACAAATTTGTGTCCAATCTCCCACAATGACCTAATTCTGGACTGGTTCAGTAGAGCGAACTTGTACGACTTGCCACGTGTCACTGTTTTGTCCTTTGTCTCTGAAATTGATAGCCCAGAAACTTCAGTCTGTGTACTTGCAACCAATTTTTACGGCACTTCAATCCAATGCCCAGAGAGAGAGTTATTGAAGTTTTTCCACGATCACCTCTTTGAGATGCAATTCAGGAGCCTGAAAAAGCACTACCTTCCACAGATCATATCTCCAAAAATATTGCGAACCAAGCTCTGAAATTTTTTGACGAATTTCCTCAGGATTTCAGCTTCGCACCAAATGAATTTCAGACTCTGAAACTTCGTACAAAAAAATTTATAGCGCAATTTCCACGATGACCTGTTTATGAGCCTGAAAAAAATACCTAACTTCCACAGATGATATCTCCTCAAATATTGCGAACCAAGATCTGAAATTTTTAGACAACCTTCCTCAAGATTTCAGCTTCGCACCCTAGAAATTTAAGCTTCTGAAGCTTCGTAGAAAAAAAGTTATAGCGAAAATGCCACGATGACCTGTTTGGAGCAGCGAAACCCTAGAATCCCAAAGCTCTGATACCAAATGTTGTGTAACCAGCTCCAAAGAGAGAAGAAAAGAGATATTCACGCCTTATAAATGGGCCACTTCGAGGGGGCAACCTCCAATACATTACATGAATGAACAATTCTTGGATGATACAAATGAACAAAACCTCCTTCTATATATAGGAGTCCATGGGGCCATAATATAATCCTAGTGGGGCCACAATGTAATCCTAGCCGACCTAACAATAATAATGTAAGGGCACAATAATAACAATATGGGGGTTACAGGGGTACAATAATAATAATAAGGGGGGCTACACTAACATAATAAGGGGCTACACTATTAATATAGGGACTTAACACCTTGATAGGTACCCAGTTGTATTTGGAGACATACCACCCGGCCAGCCACCTGACCGAGGATTTGAGCACACCATTGAGCTAGAGTCCGGGGTGCACATCAGGCCCAGTTCTAGTCCTTTAGCTTCATCAGTTGTTATGGTGAAGAAGAAGGATGGATCGTTGCAGATGTGCATTGATTATAGGGCCTTGAACAAGAAGACCGTGAAGAACCACTACCCCATCCCACGGATTGACGAATTGATGGATGAGGTGCGTGGAGCTAAGTTCTTCTCGAAGATTGATCTGCGATCTGGGTAGCACCACATCTGGGTGAGGGACAAGGATGTCCCTAAGGCAACGCTTAGGTGTCATTATGGGCACTTTGAATTTTTGGTGATGCCCTTTGGGCTAATCAATGCTCCGACCACTTTTTAGTCTTGCATGAAACACATATTTCGTGGCTAGTTGAGAAAGTTCATGCTGGTGTTCTTCGATGACATATTGATCTACAACCGGACTTGGCAGAAGCACTTGCAGCATGTGGAGACAGTGTTGCGTATCCTAGAGGAGCAACAGTTTTACACAAAAGTGTCTAAGTGCGAGTTTGGGTTGATCGAGATGCTCTATCTGGGGCATATCATTGGTGTTGATGGAGTGAGGGTGCAGGAAGAGAAGATTAGGGACATCCGGGATTTGCCAGAGCCCAAGAATGTGACAGAGCTTCGGGGTTTTGTGGGCATCTGCACCTATTATCGGAAGTTCGTGAAGGTCTTCTCACAGCTGGCAGCACCCCTTACGAACTTGACCAAGAAGGGGGCATTTGTTTGGAACACCACAACGCAGGAGGCTTTTGAGCATTTCAAACAGGTGATGAGCAGTTGTCCGGTACTCGCACTTCCTGACTTCACGCGACCCTTTGTTTTGGAGTGCGATGCATCAGGAGAAGGAATGGGGGTCGTTTTGATGTAGGGAGTGCACCCCATAACTTTCGAGAGTGGGAAGCTATTGCCACATGAGAGGCTGTACTCCATCTACGACAAGGAGATGTTAGCCATCATGCATGCGCTAGCCAAGTTCTGGCAGTACCTGGTGGGGCACAGATTTAGAGTGAGAACCGACCACAACAGCCTCAGGTTCTTTTTAGAGCAGAAACAACTATAGGAGAGGCAACAGAAGTGGGCAAGCAAGCTTTAGGCTTATGATTTTGACATTGAGTATGTCAAGGGGAAACACAATGTAGTGGCTGATGCGTTGTCGAGGAGGCCAGATTCCCTTTCATTGATGAGAATTGCTTCAGATTGGAAGGCCCATTTGTTGGTGGAGTATTCTAAGGACCGGTTTGCATGTGAGGTCCTTGATGGGCAGGTCACTGATGTAGATACTGGGTGATGGATGAGGTGATTTATTACAGGGACCAGATCTATTTGGTGACCAACTCCCAGCTGCAGGAGAAGATTCTACAGGCAACCCATGACTCACCATTGGCCGGACATCAGGGGTTTACCAAAACATACAGAGCCATTAGGGAACGGTTTTCTTAGAAGGGCCTCAAGGACGACGTTCTGCGACATATCCGGGAGTGTGAGGTGTGTCAGCGAAACAAGGGCGAGGTGTCACATCCAGCAGGGTTGCTTCAACCCCTTCCTATTCCTAGGGGAAGTGAGAGAGCATCTCGGTGGACTTCATCACTGGGTTGCCCATGGTGCAGGGCAAAGACTGCATCTACGTGGTGGTAAATTGCTTAACAAAGTATGCACACTTCTTCGCAATCTCAGCCAAGTACACAACGTCACAGGTGGCCGAGTTGTTTTTCAGGGAGATATTCCGGCTACATGGTGTCCCCAAGACCATTCAGTGACCGAGACAACCATTTCATGGGTGGGTTTTGGCAGGAGTTATCTCAGTTGGTGGGCACAAAGCTCACTCCTAGCACGAGCTACCATCCTCAAACAAATGGGTAAACATAGATAGTTAACAAGTGGCTGGAGGGCTACTTGCGTAACTATGTGACGGGGCAACAAAGGGCATGGCTACGGTGGTTGCACATGGGGAAGTATTGCTATAACACCACCTACCACATGTTGATAGGTATGTCTCTTTTCCGCGCTTTGTATGGTTATGATGCTTCGACATTTGCTGATGTTATGTTTGGAGACAACAAGGCCCCACGGGCCAAGGATTGGATCCAAGAGAGCCTGGACATCTTGAGGGGTCTCGAGGATAACTTGAGGACAACACAAAACCAACAGAAAATCTATGTAGACAGGGGTCGCGTGGATAGGCAGTTTGAGGTTGGTGACCTAGTGTACCTACAACATTAGCCGTACAAACAATCCACACTCAAGCAGAAGGGGGCCAAGAAGCTCAAGCCTCACTTTTACGGGCCATACTGAGTCACTCAGAAGGTGGGGGAGGTGGCCTACGATTGGAGCTGCCCCCGGGGAGTCAGGTCCTGTAAAAGGCCTTGGGACAGCAGGTTACCGCAACTACTGAGTTACCACCTATAGATGATGAGGGACACTTGGTGTGATAGTCGAAGGCCATTTTGGATTCCAGGGAGAGGCAATTGAGGAACAGGGTGATCAAGGAGTTTTTGATCTGATGGAGGAATTTTCCAGATGAGGATGCCACTTGGGAAGGGGAGAATATCCTCCAGCACCCATCATTGTATTTGCTTGAGGACAAGCAACATCTTGGCGGAGAGGACTATAATATTCCTAATTAGCAGTTTTGCTAATTAGAAATATTAAATTTTGTCAATTTTGTAATTTTGCTAAAGTTGGCTAAAAGCGTGTGGGCTTGGGGACCCACAAATATAACTTTAGAAACTATAGGTTGAAGACATTAGAGAAGGCAGAAAATTGCGGCTTTAGTGGAGAGCGTGGGCCAATGAGGAGAGACTGCACAGCACATGGGGACAATGCAAGGATTGGTTCTATGAGAGGTTGCGCAATCATGAGGGGGGGCCTAAGGGAACATTGGGCATCTTTGGACAAAAAGAAGAAGGAAGCTCATTTTTGGTCATTCAATCATCATTCTCAGAATTTGTCTTTTGACATAGCATGCTTGAGCAAGTGCCAAGTCTGCAAGTGCTGTTGAGCACACGGGTATCTTCAAGTGGAGATCCCAGCCTTTGCTTCAGGGGACTTCGAGTGTCTGCGTAAGGAAGGAGCTTCACCCTTATTCAATTCAATCTAGCAAATATGAGCTTCACCCACCTCGCAGTACCAACAGGAGCAATGCAGTGCAACACCAACAGTGCAGTGACTGCGTAGTCTTGAGAGGAGAACACTCTGAGAGCTAAGGAGTGTGGAGATTTTGGGCCAGAGATTTGGTGGGGAGGCTGAGAGCTTCCTAAGAGGGATTTTGCAGGAATTTTGGTAGCCTTCAACAGGAGAAATTCCATAAGGATCGAATCGCTTAGCAGCGTAGAGAGCCAAGCCCAAGAGGGCCAATTTCTAGGGTCGAGCATTTGACAAACCCTTCGCGGGTTATTGTGGGTTTCATGAGTAGAGGTCGGGGTTAAAAGCCCATAATTTTATGAGCGATGTAGTAGGCCCTAGCAGCATTTCTTCGGGAGCAGCTGCAACAACAACATTTTTGGTAGACAACAACGCAAAGCTACAACCTTACATCGTACAATCAGTGGGGGGATTTCAGCGTTGACTCAGAGGGCTTCTCTAGCTTGCCTTGAGCAAGCCCAGGTGCCTTCATTCCAACACCTCGACTGTACTCATTTACTTCAAATTAATAAAATGGCTCAGCTCGATTTTATGGCTCTATTTGTGTTTTAATGGCGTGTTTATTTATTTTTGCTGTTGCTTATGTCATTTGATGCATGTTATTACTGTAATTTACCATTAGGAATATTACAAACCCTAGATGGGTTTACTAAGCAGTGGGATGTCTTCATTCAAGTTATCAATGGATGAGACACCTTATTTATTTGGGATCTTCTGTGGAGCGATTTCACTCAGGAGGAGCTTAGTCTAAGTCTTGTCAGTGGGAACAACAGTAAAGGTCAGAAAAGTGAAGAGAAACAGGAAAATGTGGCCCTAGCAGGAAAAGGGAATGCGAAGAAGGGGTCTAGCAGAGGACTGAACCCAAAAGGTGAGAAGAGGAAGGACCTGTTAAAGGTCAAAGGCTATTACCGCCACGAGTTTGGCCACTATGTTAGCAATTGCCTGCAACAGAAGAAAAGCGAAAAGAAAGTAAAGAAGCAAACCAAAACTTCAGCAAGTGCAGATGAGCTCTCTAGCAGGGTGGAACAATAATTCACACTTATTCCTTTCCTATCTCTCTCGACCTTACAGGGTGTTTGGTATATATACAGTGGGGCAACATTTCACATGACAGGAGTTAGGGAGTACTTTTACAATTACAAGGAGGACATCATATTCCAGATCCATATGGGGAACACGTCCAAGCTGTTAATATTTCAATGTTATATGTTGTAACAATCATTTTAACAAATTCTTCTTTTAGTAGAAATCACTTTTTCCAATTAATTTCAATCACCCAATAACAATAAGCAATTGTAGATAGAACAATAAACAATATCCACTATAGAAGACAACTAAGATCAATAGAGACAAATATTTTTGGTTAAAGTCCAGGGAAAAGCCCCACAAGGGGGAAACCCTAGCCATATTCTTCTTCTATTAAATGTTCATCAAATGTTCAACAAAGATGCATAGTCCAAGTCCATCCAACAATTTGTCAAATGTCAAAGCTTTGACTTTCAAGTCAACTAATCAAATATCCAATCAGATATGAGAGAGAGTCAAATATGGTCGAAGCACCAGTTTGCAATTTTGAGCCCTATTCCAAGTCCAAGTCAGCAACAATGAACGTAGCCTTAACCAATCCAAAGTTCACTGTCAAATCCAGCTCCAAACAGTTCAGTCAAAGCAACAAAAACTTAGCCTTCCTTGCTTGCTCAAACCTAGTCAAAACAATCCACAAATCTGCCTCAAAAATCAAAGTCAAAGTTAACCCTGTAGAAACCCTAGCTTCATATCTGTGGTCAACGTTGGTCAAAATACCTAGAAAATTTTGGTCTTCACTCTCCTGAATTCGGCCCTCCAAAACAGATCCAAAAACCAAGTCAACACTGCCACATAAATTTCCCCTCTCTCATTCGCACATGTGAACTCGGACCCTGCAATTTCAGACCACATTGAAGCAAATGAAGAAGGATGAATGTGTGATGTGATGCCTCCAAGTGATGTCACCTTAGGTGTATTTATATGTGGTTTAGGAGCCTGAATTTCTCCTTTAGGCCGAGTTGTACTTTTTGTATTGACTTGGACCAATAATAAAATAATTGTTTTCCCATGAACAAATTTAATTTTTCCAAGGGCTAGTGGGGTCTCCTTAGGGTTTTTTGGGCTTCTCCAAGGAGGGAATTGCTCCCTCAGCTACCAATTTTCAACACTTCGTATGAACCAGGGAGGAATTTTCGATTGCATCATATGTCTCATCTCATCATGCTCATCTCAGAACAATGATGCCTCGAACTAATGAAAAAGAATCATCATAGGGGAGATCAATTTACCACTAGGGTAAAGATCCTCTAAATCCTATATCCAATGACAATAGGGGAGATCAATTTACCAGTAGGGTAAAGATCCTCCAAACTCTGTCTGACTGGCTGATCGAACAATCCATCCAGATAATAAGGGAGATCAATTTACCATTGGGGTAAAAATCTTCCAAACCCTATATCTTCGACAATAGGGGAGATCGATTTGCCACAAGTGACAAAGATCCTCTAAATGTTAGTTTTTGTAGCATCGGATGTGTTTTAGCCACGTGATTTGGTGGAGAGGCTAGAATACATGTATTCTCAAATTCCCCGAAATCGTTTCTGGAAATTCCCCCTAAAGACGACTTAATTAGATTTATATTTCAATTTTTAATATTTCCTAAGTCTAAACTTAGGAAATATGATTAATTAATCATAATTAATTAAGTCATGGTGTGAATGTTCTAGAAACTCACATGGATTGACAGGGAAATAATCTGGGCCATCGATTATGTTTTAATCTTGGCCGTTGGTGCTCCAACAGAAGATTATAAGAAGTCGATTGGTAGATGGAGAACACACTAGTGCAATTACTTAGTTACCCAGGCAGATCGATTTTCTCAGTCGCTGAAGTTCAACATAGGAGATAGAGCCAGAGGGTGAGTAGCAAGTGAGAGAGAGAGGGTATCAGTAGGAGTCTGGGAAGTACAAATCGAATTCAGGAGGAGGTAGCGTGAGGAAAGATGCAGTCCACTAGAGCTCTGCGCAGTCACTGCGTAGAGAGTGACGTAGAGGCACCAATGTATGGGTAGAGGGTCCGTTCCGGGGTCAAGGAGTCGCTATGGAGAGTTAGAAATTTATGATATAATTTCTCTCAATATTTTTCCTCTGTTTTGGTTGTCAGAATTCTTGTACTCAGACTGTTGTTGAAGATGAATAAGAAAACCCTCATCTGCTGCACCGGTTTTCTCGAGTTGGGTTTTTTCTAGTGACAATTGTCCAAAAATAACTGCGTCAAATTTTTTATGTGTGCTAGAATTTCTCTATTTCCAGCATTTTATTTTCCGCACTAATTTATTGTGAAAATTGCAGTAGTAAATTTATTCGATATTTGTCGTAGCAAATAAAATGCAAAATTAACTTGTCATTTAGAAGAATATTTTTCAGTTATTGCAATAGATGAAATTTTCACATGGTATCAGAGAATTCATGATCAGCCGGAGAGCTCAGTAGCAAAGAAGAGGGGGGTCGCTGCTCTGCGTAAGCAGTGTTGAAATGGCACCCCAAGGGGGCTTCTGATTTGATTTTCCCTTAATTAAATTGGAAGAATAATTGTAATTCCATCACATGACAACTTGTATTAGTTAACTGAGTCAGGAAGACTCAGTTAATCCTCCTCCTCCTCCTTCTTGATCTTGATCCCTCCGCTGCTAATGCCCGCCTTGGTCATACCCCTGATCTCTTCTTGTCGAAGAGCTGCCCACATGTTTTCCCAACTCAGAAGTGCTTCTCTGCCCAAAATGCCTTGGACAAAGTTCTCCCACTCATAGGTAACTATATTCAGAGAAGTCCTCACCATAAGACCTTCATCAGGTGTGGCCCCCACGACAACCAGTTGATCATGGATCACCTTCAATCTAATGAGGAAGGGGTCGATCTCTTCTCCCTTCAACATCTGAAATAATCGACGCTGATTCTCAAGAGGCATCCTCCTCTGAACAGAAGTCCTTTGACACAATGTGGTCAAAGAAGTCCACATCTCATGTGTTGTGTTCTTCTCAGAAATGTGTGGGACCACATAATCCTTGACTCCATCCATGATCAAGAGCTTAGCCTTTGCTTGAGCTTCCTTGTACTTTTTGAGAGGGTCAACATCAACAGGAACAATCATGGTATTCAAGGCATGATCTTTGATGCGATACTCATCCAAAACTGGCAGGATCCTGGCCTTCCAGATGACAAAGTTGGATGCACCATCCAACCTGTTCTGATCCCTCAGTCCATGTGCAACCATCTCTGCTCAACTGAATATGACGAACTGATTCACTTCTCCCACTTTTGATGCTGCCCCAACAAAACTTTGATCTGGGTTTCTTGGCGCTAGAAACCCTCTAAGGAATCACGCTCCCTCTGAAAATTGATTTCCCTCCCGGAAATCCTCTGCCAACTGATGTCGAATCAGCCCTCTACGATCACTCTTTGCTGTTGATCAACATTGGATCTAGACTTCTTAGCGAGAATCCTTCTGAGGAACTACTTCCCCTTTGCCACGCCCTGCTAGACACTGTTCTGCACCAACAGAAACAATGCCCCACCAACAACTACTGAAGAAAAATGGTTTGCACTTCCAGCCACGACAACTGGAGGCTCAAAATTTCTGCACTGGCCCAGCAAGCACTACGCTGCCTCTGAGCAACTACAATGTCACCTCTCTTGGCTGACGCAGGCTCTGAGTGAGCTCCACAGGTCACTGCGTCACCCTTCCGTGCCTCTCTCTCTGGATCTGCGTTGTTAGTCGGGACAACTACCTTCTTGTAGCAAATTTTCTATGGTCTTCAGCTGATCGCTTCAGCTCTTTCTAATTTGCAAATACTCTGATACCATGGGAAAATTTATGAATCTTCTAAACAGAAATCCTACTGCAGAAAATTTGATTTATTTCTCCTCTATGTTGTAGGAAACGTGGGTCCCACCCCCATTTCACCCAAAAACCGAAACGAAAACACGTTTCCACGTACCGTACGACTTGGATACGCGTTTCCGGCCGTACAGGAAACGTTGCCAGTACAGCCGGAAATGCGTTTCTAGACCATACGGCCGTGTTTCCTTCCACCTAAAGCGAGTTATGACCACATCTTTTGGACACCCTGCATTGTCCATAATCTGAATCTGATCTTTAGAGGAGTTCAACAATAAAGTCCCATGGATAAAGGAACTCACAGGGGAAGCAAGAGAGATTGTTAAATTCATCACCAACCACCACCAGTCTCAAGCAATATTTCGAGAGTACTCCAAATTAGAGTTGTTAAAAGTTTCTGAGATAAGATATGCCTCAAAATTCATAATGTTGTGCCGCCTTGTTGAGGTTAAGCAAGCATTAGTGTCTATGGTTGTGAGTCAACTTTGGGCTGAGTGGAGACAGGCAGATTCAGAGCGGGGATATGCAGTGCGTAGATTGTGCCTCGATGAGGATTGGTGGAGCAAGATAGATTTCTTGCTAATGTTCACAACCCCTGCATTTGAGCTTCTTCGGAACGTTGACACTGACCAACCTCTCTTAGGAGAGGTATATGATGGCATGGATTCCATGGTTGAGAAAACTATGGAAATCATTTCACAAGAGTCTCCACAAATTTTGTTTGTAGATGATCATTTTGTTGAATTAATCAAGAAAATCATTGTTGATAGGTGGAGCAATTTCAACACTCCATTGCACACTTTAGCACATGCCTTGAACCCAAAATTTTATGATGAGGAACTTATTGCTCAAAGCAATGGGAAGAGGAAGGCACCCCATAAGGATATAAAGGTGGCAAATGGGGTGAAAAAAGCCCTTATGAGAATTTTTCCAGCTCATCTACACAGGGAGGTGAAGGAAGAATTTGCCAGTTTTGCTGCAGGAATAGATGATTATTTAGATATATCATCTTTGGAGGAGAGAAGCACCATGAATCCAATTAGGTGGTGGATTTGTCATGGAGCAAATGGTGTACATTTCCAAAACCTTTCCATTCGCCTCCTTTCACAAGTGGCAAGCTCTTCATTAGTAGAAAGGAATTGGAGCACCTATGGTTTTATTCATTCTGTGAAGCACAACAGGTTGGGCTCATAGAAGGTAGAGGATCTTGTTTATGTGCACTTCAACTTTCTCCTTGCATCTCATAGGGGTCTAGAATATGGCAATGGTCCTTCTAAAGAATGGGATATTGATCCAGAAAATTTTGATTTGGATCTCTCTCTTGCTGCGTTGAATATTGAGGACCAGGATCATAGAAGTGGAATTGGGCAAACATCTTCTTCAGCTACACCATCCACTACTGAGCATGCTTGTGCTGCTATATTTGATGAGGATTCTGATAATGAGTATTAGTTTTTTGACTTTATTGTACTTGCAACCTCATATATATAATAAAGGCTGATTTTTGAGATTTTGATATATAATAAATGCTGGTTTTGGATATTCCGAGATTGCTATTTTCATTATGTGTCTGTTATCATTCATGAGTAAATGTGTTGTAACTCGTAATAGTTTAGGCTTTGAATGTAATAAATTATAATTTATCATGTATGTTTTATGATTTCACATAACATTTCTTAAATGTCCTAAATGTCCTAAATGGATTAATCACGTTTCCCTGTTTCCAAAATTTGGGGAGGTCGCGTTTCGTATCGCTTCCCGTTTCAGAAACTCGTTTCCGTTTCCCTGTTTCGTGCAACTTAGCTTCTCCTAGTTTATTTTACTTTACAAGTTATTTTTTGAATTATTCATGAAAACATCGAAGTAAATACACTGCAACCTACACAATTATACAGATCAAGTACTGAAGAATAAGCAATCATGCAGACAAAGGACAGAATTTTCTGGACAAATGTCCTCGGAAAAACCCAATGCAGGGAAACCGGTGCAACAACTCTTGAGGGTTTTTATTATTATGCAGATTTCTGAATACAAACTGCCAATGTGGCTCACCCAACAGAGAATTTCCTCGGCAGAAGTACCTCTATCCAGAGACAGATATTATGCCTGATCCAGCGTCAGAATGAAGAACCCCACAGGTGCCTATGTAGTCCCCAACAAGCTTTGCGCTGAGACTGTGTCACCCTTCCTTGTGGCTGCGTCACCCCTCTGCTATCTGCTGAATCTGTGCCCAATCTGCCCCACGAAAACCCCAGCGTTGCAGCCTTTGGCTCTGTGTTACCTCCTCTTGGACTACGTCACCCCTCTGGGCCTGCGTCATCTCTGCGTGAGCCCAGCTGGGCCTGCGTCACCCTCTCAAGGGCTGCGCTGTCTCTCCTGGGTAGATCTGCCTCTCTGCGACTGTATTCTCGGCCTTGGATTCGAAATCCCACTGCCGAACTACCCCTCACTGGACTGTAAGCTCACTTTAAAATTCTCAGCAAACTGCGCCCTTGAATTTCGACTTAGCCCAAGTGCTGCCACTCTGTATGTCTTCTCCAACTGACCCCAAGCCTTCCTTTAATACTTTTCCAGTTGACGAATCAACGACTGTGATCTAATCTCTAATCGACGGCTAAGATTAGAAAAGACTTGATCCTCGTCACTTAGAACATTCTCACCGACATGTTAAATTAATTGACTTTAATTATTTAATTTCCCTAAGTTAGACTTAGGGTATCCATTAAAATAATTAATTATTTGAATAACTTCAGCTCCGTGTGGAATTTCTCCAAACGATTTCTGGGTCTTGGAGATCTTATGTGTTCTAGCCCCTCCACAAAGTTTCGGAGCTAGAGCACATTCGATGCTACCGTAAAATCAACACTGTTTATTGCCATGTAACCAAAGATGCTAGGAAGAAGCTAGAGCCAACAAGTGAGTTGAGGATATTTGTGGGGTACACTGATACACCTCACAACTATCTTGTGTACTTGCCAACACACAGGATGACAGTGGTTAGAAGAGATGTGAAATTAGATGAAGAGAAAGCCATGTGAATTTCCCTTGAAAGGGAGCTTGAGTTGCATGCAGTTGAGGAGCTCTTGGCTCCAAAAGAAGAACCTCAAGATGTGGAGTAGCCACAAGCAGAGGAATAGAGAGTGGTAGAAACTAATCATGCAGAGCTGTCTACCAGAGATGGAAGGAAGCGCACCAGAGAGGATGACAAATTGTTGCTAGATGCGAGAGAGAATTTGGGAGCCTCCACATCACAAGGCAGGTAGAGAAGGTACCCAAAGCAGTACACTGGATACATGGCTCTTATGAGCAAATGTATTGAGATAGAACCATCCTCTTTTGAGGAAGCAGTGTAACAACTAGTTTGGGTTGATGCCATTGTTGAGGAGTATGACTCCATTATCAGAAATAGTGCATGGGAAGTTGTTTGGAGACCAAAGGGGAAGTCAGTTGTAGGATCCAGGTGGATTTACAAGGTGAAGCAAGTAGCATATGGGAGTGTGAAGAAGCATAGGCCAAGTTCGTGGCCAGACGGTTCTCTCAGGTGGAGGGGATTGACTGTGATGAGACTTTTGCACCAGTCGCAAGGTACTCATCTATCAGATCCATCCTTGCACTCTCAACGCAGATGGGATGGCAGATACATCAAATGGATGTAAAGACAACCTTCCTGAATAGGGTGATTGAGGAAGAGGTGTACATTGAGCAACCGGAAGGTTTTGAGACCTTAGACAGGGAGTCACATGTGTTCAGACTCTAGAGAGCACTGTATGGGCTGAAGCAAGATCGGCAACTATTTCATTGGGTTGGGCTTCACCAAGAGTGAAGCAGATGCGAACCTATAACATATTGTGGTAGATGGTAAGCTTTTGATTATTGTACTTTATGTCGATGATCTGATGCTGACGTGATGAGAAACTCATCAAGTCTTGCAAAGAAGATCTTGCAAGAGAATTTGAGATGAAGGACATGGGGCTCTTGCACTATTTCCTAAGATTGGAAATATGGCAAAGAGATGGGGAGCTATTTGTATCTCACGGCAAGTATGCCAACGAGATCCTCAGGAAGTTCCACATGGAGGGCAACAAATCCATGGAGACTTCTCTAGCAGGAATCTAGAGGAAGGCGGATGCTCCTTCAGGCGAAGTAGTGGATATTACTATTTACAAGTAGCTTGTGGGTTCACTCATGTATTTGGTGAACACACGACCAAACATATGCTATGTAGTTAACCAACTTAGTCAAGCTATGGTTAAGCCTACCAAGCTCTTTTGGAAGGCAGACAAGCATGTGTTGAGATACCTTAGAGGCATTACAGAGTATGGGCTATGGTACATGCAGACAGAGGGTGTGAAACTTCAAGGCTTCACCGATGCAGATTGGGTAGGGAGTCCATTTGACAAGAAGAACACATTAGGGGGCATATTCAGCATAGGATCAACAACAGTTTCCTAGTAAAGCAGGAAACAGAGATCAGTTGCACTCAGTTCAGTACAGACAGAGTACATGGCGGCCAGTCAAGCTGCATGTGAGGCCATATGGATGAGGAAGATACTTGTTGGTTTGTTTGGTCGACAGATGGATCTGACGGTGATATATTGTGATAACTAGCGTTGCATCAAACTCTTGGGAAAGGGAAATAACCAGTAATACAAAGCATACAACAAGATACAAAATGCTATAAACTGAACATGAAGCAGATACACATGAAATAGAGAGAATACTGAGCCATTTTATTACACTAAGAAATAGAAATGAGTACAAGAGGTGATCAGAGTGATGGCACCTCGACTTGCACCAGGCAAGTGTAGGAATACTCTCAGAATAACGATGGAATGGCTGCTCTCTGCTCTGCGTTCAAGCTGCTGGAAAACTGCCGTGCTGCTGCTACTGCTGGAACAAGATGAGTATTTGGGGCTGCTCCCCTACTCAGAAAGAGCTTAAACTCTGGAATCTGCCTCTACTCACAATACCCAGAAAAGCCTAGAGAGTGTTTCTGAAATAGACGACCCTTGAAAATACCTCCCTTGAGGATCTACGCTATCCTCCCAAGGGCCATGCTGATGCTGAATGAAATCCTCCAAAATATGGCCTCCTACTCTGCCAAAAGCCTCCAATAGGCAAGGGCTGCCCCCTTGCTTAATCCTCCGGCCAAAATCCTCCAAAATAGTGCCCCACTCTGGAGCTCCCTCAAGATGGACTGCGTCCTCCCTCTCAAGACTGCGCAGTCTCTATGGCTCTGCTCCTCCCACGAATGCCAACACTGATCCTCCTGCAAAAAACTGATGAGACTACCTCACCCGAGCAAGCACTCGAAGTCTTCCATGGCTGAGGGTGGGATCTCCAAATGGAGACACCAGGCGCACTAAACAGTGCTGCAGACAAGCTAAACAACCAGCGTGCTCTAAGTCGAAGTGACCAACTCAATATGCATAAACTCGAATGAGGAAATGAGGAGGCTCTCCTCCTTTTTATAACGCTGGGCCTCTCTCAACCCTAGGCCCCACCATCTCCTACGTTGCCTCCCTTGGCCCACGTTGCCAACTCAACTGCACTGGCCATGCTCACGCTGTCCAAGTGGGTCCCTCTTCACGTGGTCACTTGGCCCCCTTGGCCTACCTTGGTCACAACGTTGATTTCACTAGGTGACTTTAGGGAGTGTACTTTATTCTAAGTGAGTTATATCCCCCTCTTACTCACTTTTATTTGTATTTTAACTATAGAAGGAAAAATTGATCAAAATTAATATTTCCAATTAGCTATCGCTAATTGGGAATATTACAGTCTCTCCCGGCAAAATGTTGCTTGACCCCAAGCAACTGTAGTGATGGATGCTGCAAGATCTTCTCACTTTCCCAAGTGACATCCTCATCCGGCAAATTCTTCCACCTCACCAAGAACTCCCGGACTGTCCTGCCTCGCAGTTGTCTCTCTCTGATATCAATAATGGCCTCCGGCTGTAACATCAAATGCCCCTCATCATTTGTCGGCGAAAGCTCCTCTGTCACTGTCACTTGCTGTCCCAAAGCCTTCTTTAGGCATGATACGTGAAAGATGTTATGAATCTTGTTGCCTTGGGGCAGCTCCAACTCATAGGCAACCTGTCTAACCCTGCGTATCACTCTGTAAGGTCCATAAAAGCGGGGCTTGAGCTTTTTAGTGCCCTTCTGCTTCAGAGTCTACTGTCGGTATGGCTGCAAGCATAGGTAGACCAAGTCCCCTACCTCAAATTGTCTCTCCACCCGACCCCTGTCGGCATACAGCTTCTGCTGATTCTGTGCTATAGCCATGTTATCCTTGAGAGCTCGGAGGATGTCCTGACTCTCTTGGATCCAATCCTTGGCTCTTGGAGCCTTGCTGGCACCAAACATCGCATCAACAAAAGATAAAGCATGATAACCATATAATGCATAGAACGGAGATATACCGATAGACATGTGATGTGTGTGGTTGTAACAGTACTCTCCTAGGTGCAGCCACTTCAGCCATGCTCTCTGCTGCCCACTGACATAGTTACGCAAGTAGCCCTCCAGCCACTTGTTAACTATCTCTGTCTGCCCATCTGTCTGTGGGTGGTAGCTGGTGCTTGGTGTCAACTCTGTCCCCACTAGCCGAAAAAGCTCCTGCCAAAATCCGCCCATGAAGCGGCTGTCCCTGTCACTGACAATGGTCTTGGGAAGACCATGTAACCTGAAGATATCCCAGAAGAACAGCTTCGCCACCTGTGCTGCTGTATAGTGTGCGGATATGGCAAAAAAGTGTGCATATTTCGTCAGTCGATCAACGACGACAAATATACAGTCCTTGCCCTACACCATGGGCACCCTGTGATGAAGTCCATCGAAATACTCTCCCACTTCCCCTCTGGAATGGGAAGAGGTTGCAACAAACCTGCTGGATGGTTCATCTCCCCCTTGTTGCGCTGACAAACTTCGCACTCCCTGACATGCTGGAGTATGTCTTCCTTGAGGCCCTTCCATGAGAACCTCTCCCTGATGGCCTTGTAGGTTTTGGTAAACCCCTGGTGGCCAGACAATGGTGAATCATGAGAAGCCTGCAATATCTTCTTCTTGAGTTGAGAGCCCTCAGTTAAGAAGATCCTATCCCTGTAGTAGATGATCTCATCCATCACCCTGTATCTATCATCCGTCACCTGTCCATCCAGAACCTCACAAGCAAACCTTTCCTTGGAGTACTCCACCAAAAGTCGAGCCCTCCAATCTGCGTCCAAACTCATCAGAGACAATGCGGTTAGTCTGCGTGAAAGTGCATCAGCCACCACGTTGTTTTTCCCTTTGACATACTCGATGTCAAAGTCGTAGGCTTGGATCTTGCTGACCCACTTCTTCTGCCTCTCCTGTAGCTGCTTCTGCTCTAAGAAGAATCTGAGGCTGTTGTGGTCAGTCCTCACCCAACTCGTTACCCCACTAGGTACCGTCGAAATTTGGCCAATGCATGCATGATGGCCAACATCTCCTTGTCATAGATGGAATACAACCTCTCATGCGGAAGGAGCTTTCGGCTCTCAAAAGCTATAGGATGACCGCCCTGCATCAATACCGCACCAATCCCCTCTCCTGATGCATCACACCTGCAACAATGGTCGTTGTAATATTCCCAATTAGCCTTGCTAATTGGAATATTTCATTTTTTGCTTTATTTTGCCGCTTTAGCTAGACATAATAAATAAAGTGAGAAATAAGAGGGGTCACCTCACTTTAGTCATCTCACCTTATAAATAAAGTGTTCTTTTCCTAGTAGATGAACGTTGTAACTTAAAGAGGGGGCCTTGGGGGTCCACGTGATTATGATGGGGGGAGGCATCAGGCTGACCCAAGGTAAACTGCGCAGGTCAGAGAAGAGTAAGGGAGCAGTTAAATTTTGGAAGGAATTTGGCATTATAAAAGGAGAGGTTCTCACCTCATTTTGATCATTCATGATTTGATATTCTTATTGATAGCTGGACTCTTGTCTGCTTCAGCACGCCGGTTGTTTAGTCGGTCTGCAGCACTGTTTAGTGCACGAGTGTCTCCGGCCGGAGATCTCACCCTTAGCCTCGGGGGACTTCGAGTGCCGGCCCTGGTAAGGTTTTCTGGTTTCACCCTTAGCTTCGGGGGACTTCGAGTGCCCGCCCTAGTAAGGTTTGCTCCGAGTACACTTTTCGGGCCCAAGAGCAAAGCAAAGCATAGCTTCGAAGCAAATCTCGGGAGAGGAAGCTCTCTTGTGTTTAAGCAGTCGTGAGTGAGAAAGGACGCCGTTCCCGGAGGAGAAGGACGCCGATCGGGGGTTAGAAGAGTGAGGACGCTGTCCCAGGGAGGACGCAATCCAGATCTGAGCAGAGAGAACGCTGTCCAGGAGGAGGAAGGACACTGATCAGCCTGGGAGTGAGGACACTGTCCAGTCTGAAGAGAAGGTTGCAGATCTGAAGGCATATTGATAGATCTAGCCTTGGAGAGGGTAGATCTGAGCAGATACTTGCAGATCTAGTTTTGTATGTTGCAGATCTGAAGGTATAGCACTAGATCCAGCTTGGGAGATTGCAGATCTGAGGAGATGTTGGCAGATCTAGCCCAGATCTGAAGAGATAACATCAGATCCAGCCTTGGAGGCTGCAGATCTGAAGAGATATTGTCAGATCCAGCATAGATCTGAAGGTTTGGTGGCAGATCTGATATAGGAGGACGCAGATCAGGAGGGATAGGACGCAGATCTGATTGGAGGCTTCAGATCCAGCAGATCTGAGCATTCAGGAGGCAGATCCATCAGGTAGGACGCTGATCTGAGGAGCAGGCTTGTGTGAGAGGGCTCAACAACGTTTTTCTAGCCTTCAGTGGCTGATCTATCTGTCTGGAGTTTTTGGTGCCCAGTGCTTCATCTGTTTCTGCGCTGTCACTAGCAGAGACAGCGTTTTCCATTGGAGAGGGTTTTGGAGTTGAGATCAGCGGTTTCCCAGTCTTCAGCCTTCAGAGCAGCTAGGACGCTGTCCTTGTTGCAGCCATTATTCTGTTGAGAGGGTCTCCACTTGCCTAGGGCAAGGATAGGTGCACTTACTCTGATTTTCTTGTACTCCTCTCTATGTACTTTCAGATTAATAAAATGGCGCAGTTTTATGGCACACTATGTGTAATTATTCAGTGATCTGGTTCAGCCTTATATTTTCTATATCTGTTTGGTGTATTTCTGTTTATTACTGGTTATTCCCCTTTGGGGATATTACAACCGTGAAATCTGGCAATGCAAGTACTAGGCAGCTGCTCATCACCTCCTTGAGCCTGTCAAAGGCCCGCTGCGTTGTATCTGTCCAACTGAATGCCCCCTTCTTCGTCAAATCTGTCAGGGGTGCAGCAAGCTGAGAGAAACTCTTGACGAACTTCCTGTAGTAGGTGCAGATACCTACAAACCCTCGAAGTTCTGTCACGTTTCTCGGCTCTGGCCAATCTCTGATGGCCCTGATCTTCTCCTCGTGGACCTTCACTCCATCCACCCCTATAATGTGTCCCAGATATAACATCTCCGTCAACCCAAACTCACACTTGGAGAGCTTAGCATAAAACTGCTGCTCCTCCAAAATACACAACACTGCCTCTATGTGCTGGAGATGCTCCTCCCATGTCCTGTTATATATCAATATATCATCAAAGAAGACCAACACAAACTTCCTCAAGTGACTGCGGAAGATGTGGTTCATGCACGACTGGAAGGTGGCCGGTGCGTTGGTTAGCCCGAAGGGCATCACCAAGAACTCAAAATGACCATAATGGCACCTGAAAGCGGTCTTGGGAATGTCTTGTTCCCTCGCGCGAATCTGGTGGTATCCGGATCTCAAATCAATCTTTGAGAAGAACTGTGCCCCTCTCAACTCATCCATCAGCTCGTCAATCCGTGGTATAGGGTACTTGTTCTTCATGGTTTTCTTGTTCAGGGCCCTGTAATCTATGCACATCCGCAATGTGCCGTCCTTCTTCTTCACCAACACTACCGAAGAAGCAAAAGGACTGGTGCTGGGCCGTATGTGTCCAAGGGCTAACAGCTCACGGATAGCTCGCTCAATCTCGTCCCGATAGGCCTTGGGGTGCCTATAGGGCGTGGTAATGACGGCCTGAATGCCCTGCTCTAGCTCAATGGTATGCTCAAATCCCCGATCCGGTGGCTGACTTGGTGGTATCTCCCCAAACACCGTGGCATACCTGTCAAGGATGGTCTGAATCTCTGGGTGAACCGTCTGTCCAGTAGTCCCTGCCTCTGATGCACGCAGCTCTACTGCCCACTCTATTTCTCCCTTCCGGAAGTCTGCCTCCATCCGGTGAGCTGAAACAGTCTGGGGTGGGTAAGTGTGCATTCCCCGTATCTTCTCATGCTTCCTGGTCTTCTTATCATCCCACTTCATCTCCAAGGCCTCCCAATCTGTGGTGACCTTCCCTAGAGTGATTAGCCACTGTACACCCAATACCACATTGGTATCTGGTATGTTAACCACGAAAAAGTGGTTAGTCACTGTGTAGGTGCCCGTCGTCACTGCCAGCTCTGGAACATATCTGCCACACTGCATCGTCTGATCTCCTGGGACGAACACTGAAAATCCATCGAAGCTCTCTGTCTGTATGCCTCTCCGCTCTACCATCTGTGCATCGATGAAGTTGTGGGTTGCCCCACTGTCCACCAGTACTAATACTCGTTGCCCCCGTACTGTCCCTCGGACACGTAGCGTCAGATACTTGGGTACTCCCCGTAATGCTGCAAGGGTCCCCCCTGTGGGTGCAAAGGCTGCACCTCCTGCTCCTGGTGGTGGAGGTGGCAAATGGTCCTGCGCTGCATGGCTGCCTCCTGCCTCCACGTCATCATACTCATCCTCTTCTCTGCTGCTCTCAGAGAAGACCTCAATAAAGTGTGCTTTGCCAACAACACATCTGTGTCCTGGTGTCCACGACTCCTGACATGTGAAACACAACCTCTTCTTCTTCAACTCCCTCTTGGCATCATCATCCAACTGTCCCCTACCTGGATTCCCCTTTGGAGGCAGAATCCTCACATCCTTCCCCTTAGGCTGGAAAGCCTGTCTCTGGGGGTAAGGCATCCTACAAATCCTAGGTCTTGCCAACTGCGTCATGGAGTGTGGTTGGTCTAGTGGATCTGACCAATCCCCGAAGCGGCTCTGCTAACCCCTCAATGAACATATAAATCATCCGTGTTGCGGATAGATTTGGTACCATCACTGAAAGTCTCAGGAAATCTGAGATATAAGTATCCGGGCTCCTGGTCTGCTTGAGCCTCGTTAGCTCAACAAAGTGCTCCTCCAGATCCCTCCGATCAAACCTCTCTATCAATTTCCGGGTGAACTTGGCATATGTAGTCACTGTCGAAGCCCGAGTGTAACCATCCCATGGAACCACCAATCCTGAGCCTCGCCATCCAGATGCAGTGATGCCACCTTGATGGCTTCCGTCTCTGCCATCTGGTTGAGTTGGAAGTATATGTCCAGCTTCTCCACCCAAGCCTTTGCCGAACTGTTTGATGAACCATCAAACGTGGGCAAATGGAACCTGCTCACTGTACGCTGAGTGTCTCCCTCATGATAATGCCGATGCCCTCTATGATGGTCGTGGGGTCTGCTGTCTCGCTGGAGCTGAACAAAATCTCTGAATGAAAGGGCATCCCTGAACTCCTGCCCATATGCTTGATACTCAGCAAAATAATCACCCATGTGGGTAGGCTTTGGCTCCTGCTGTGCTCTTGCCCTAGTGTCTGCACCCAGAAAAGTGGGCATAGTCGAACGTGTGGGGGCATGTGATGCCATGTGCTAAGTGGCATCGTGCTCCTGCAAATGGTGGGATGTGCCTGGTCCCTCGCCAATCTGAAAACCCCTTGGGGTTTCACGCTGTCTAGCCTCTACAGTAGTGAATCTCTGCCCCATCACCTCAATCTGCCTCGACAAATCCTGTACTGACTTGAGGAGCATTTCCCCAAACTTCTTCGCATCACTATCATTTGCCATTGGTTCCTCCTGTTCTGCGCCAACCACTGGAATGCAGTCACCCTCTCTGTAGGTGATTTGCAACCTACGTTCTCTGTCACGGTACTTTCTACCTCTGTAGCAAATATACGACTTCTCTCCCGGTGTCATAGACAACTCGCTCCACAGGCTGAGCCAGGTCTATGAGCTCTGATACCACTGTAATATCCCGAAAGGGAAATAACCAATAATACAAAGCATACAACAAGATACAAAATGCTATAAACTAAACATGAAGCAGATACACATGAAATAGAGAGAATACTGAGCCATTTTATTATACTGAGAAATAGAAATGAGTACAAGAGGTGATCAAAGTGATAGCACCTCGACTTGCACTAGGCAAGTGTAGGAATACTCTCAGAATAACGATGGAATGGTTGCTCACTGCTCTGCGTCCAAGCTGTTGGAAAACTGCCGTGCTGCTGCTACTGCTGGAACAAGATGAGTATTTGGGGCTACTCCCCTACTCAGAAAGCGCTGAAACTCTGGAATCTGTCTCTACTCACAATACCCAGAAAAGCCCAGAGAGCATTTCTGAAATGGACAACCCCTGAAAATACCTCCCTTGAGGATCTACGTTATCCTCTCAAGGGCCACGTTGATGCTGAATGAAATCCTCCAAAATATGGCTTCATACTCTGCCAAAAGCCTCCAATAGGCAAGGGCTGGCCCCTTGCTTAATCCTCTGGCGAAAATCCTCCAAAATAGTGCCACTCCGGAGCTCCCTCAAGATGGACTGCGTCCTCCCTCTCAAGACTACGTAGTCTCTATGGCTCTGCTCCTCCCACGAATGCCAACACCGATCCTCCTGCAAAATACTGATGAGACTACCTCACCCGAGAAAGCACTCGAAGTCTTCCGGGGCTGAGGGTGGGATCTCCGAACGAAGACACCCGACGCACTAAACAGTGCTGCAGACAAGCTAAACAGCCAACGTGCTCTAAGTCGAAGTGACGAGCTCAATATGCATAAACTTGAATGAGGAAATGAGGAGGCTCTCCTCCTTTTTATAACGCTGGGCCTCTCTCAACCCTAGGTCCCACCATCTTCTACGTTGCCTCCCTTAGCCCGCGTTGCCAACTCAACTGCGCTAGCCATGCTCACGCTGTCCAAGTGGGTCCCTCTTCACGTGGTCACTTGGCCCCCTTGGCCCACCTTGGTCACAACGTTGATTTCACTAGGTGACTTTAGGGAGTGTACTTTATTATAAGTGAGTTATATCCCCCTCTTACTCACTTTTAATTATATTTTAACTATAGAAGGCAAAATTGATCAAAATTAATATTTCCAATTAGCTATCGCTAATTGGGAATATTACACTGTAGCGACCTCCTCTGCAAATAAATTCAACCTCCTCTTTCTATCTCCCAGACACTAGAAAATACTGAGGAAAATTCCTCTGGACTCCTGTTCTCAAATCTCTGTTGATCTTGTTGTCTCTGATGCTTCCCTAGCTTCAATTGTGCCCTTGCTGAATACCTGTAACTGGGTAGTCAAACTGCTCACAATACAACTGATGTCCTCTCCAGGCCCTTCGACCTGCTCTTATAATCTCTCGTAGGAATTTCAACGACGACGATTACATCTCAACCGATGGCTAAGATCAATTTGACTTCATCAATAGAAGCCTCTAGAGCAAAATCGAACTTCCTTAATTGAATTCCTTTAATTAACCAATTTTCCTAAGTTAGACTTAGGAAATTTTTATTTATTGGCTAATTAATTTAATTAAGGTGTTTCCAAGTCATTTCTCACGAAACCTTTTTTGGGTTTTAAAGATTTCGTGTTCCTTAGCCTCTTAGACATCACAGAGACTAGAACACTTGTCTGCTGCAACCCCAAACTCAAAAACTAATAGTGGTGCACCCAAAGAAATGTGTTTAGGCTAGTCATGACATAGTCAATTACACTAGCTCCACCTCTATGTGGGAAGTATGTGACGTGATTGAAACTTGTGAAACAAGGAAGGCCATTCAGTATCAACAACTTGTGAGATTCCCCCACCTATAAAAGGTGCTTTCCATATGCTATAGTGGGCCCCAAAATATTGTCTGACAACTTGTAAGTCCTATTGTCTCGAGATACATCTCATGAATACAAAAAGCATCTTCAAACTGATTATGAACAGGGATCTAGAGAGGCTTGGTGCAGGCATTGAAGTCAGCTAGAAGGATGACCTCCACATCCTCTGAATACTAAATGATGCTGATATATAAGTTGTGTAGGGCTCTTCGTCAAAATCACTATGGATGGAAAATGGCGATAAGACTAGCAGGTAGTAGCAAACAACAATGTAGATATCTCTGGATAGGAGGGATATGCCATTAACTTGAACCCACATAAATTTGGCCAATTCATTCAAGGCTATTATAGAAACTCTGCTTTGAACAAAATCCTTAGTTAAACAAGCTAATCCACTAGAACCTCTAGCACCACTAGAGCTCCTTATTTCGTGTCTACAGGTTGAAAACCAATGATAACTTGCAAGCTTGGGAGAGGCCCGATACAACTAGCATGGGTCTTGGCAACAAACAGGGTGTTCGATGACCCAACAACATCATACAACAAGCTCGATGATGACCAAAAAGATCCACTGCCAGTCCAACAACTAATGGATATGTCTAGTTTTGGTGCCTCTCTTACTGGGCTCATCCTTTGAAAGTTCCAAAGCAGGGTTGCCATGCTAGTGGGGAGGAGTCTCAATTATAAACTAGGGTTGACAATTTTCTCTTACCTTTAAGGGCTTGAAGCCGACCATGTAGTAAAACATTAGAGATAAAGGAGATAGCCCACCATGAAAATTTCCAATATAAACCCAAAACACCAAAGATACCAAAGACATTCACCATGAAATACCACAAGAATATAGCGATAAGAATCACCATCAAATACTCCTTATGGAAGGAATCACTCCACAAGCCATGCTTGTACAAAAAAGTACAAATCAACACACCTCCAATATAATGATACTTGTGTGTATTTATACTTTCTCACGGGTATTATTTCCTTTTAGTTATAAAGTGGGCCTATTCTATTATTATGGCCACATTACATTTGTTATTCATTTGGGTGCCTCCCTATTTACCCCATATTATTCCCCCTAGGTACATTACATTCCACCCCCTTGGCGTGTTTTTTCCTCGAAACATGGGAAGAAGCCATATAATATGACCTATTGAGCAATTTTTCCAACCGATACCATGCACGAGTGTCCAGCCATCCTAGTGAAATGTGGATGTGGGGTCCAATTGTAGCCTTTCCTTGATCTTGATTTTGGTTTCTTCTTGGGATCCACTTCTTCGTTGCGCTGCTCTAATATCTACATGTATTACTTTTATTCCTCCATGTACCTCCACACTGATTACTTTTTTAGTTCCATGTTGATCCATAGTAAGTTTGTTGATGCTCATGCCCTTTCTTTGATAATTGATTTTTATTTGAGTGGTGTGGGTAGTGATATATAGAAACCTTAGCTATTGGATCTTTTTTCTTTTGATTTTTCAATATGTGGTTCATTAGCTTTTTCTTCCTTTTTATGCCCTTCGTGGTGTTTTTCTTTCATGCCCTCCCTTTGGCTTTTCTTCAAGTACTTTTATAATCTCTTCGTCTGATTCAACTGTTGATTCTTCATCTGATATGTCATTGGGTACTGCAATTATTTTCTTTGTAGGAATTTCTTTATATGGCCCTTTAGACCCTTCTTTAAACAATGATTCCATCTAAGGATATCCCAAAACAATATCCACATCTTCCATATCTATAATATAAAATTCTGAATGCAACACATTTAACACTGGAAACTTTCAATTCTTTAAAAAATTGAACATTTTCACCCTCGACCTGTGTGCTTTGAATATCTTTTGTGGGAACTTGCAATTTTTTAGGCAAGTTAACATTGATGAAATTATGCTTGCAACTAGGGTTAATTTCACGATGACATTATCTTGCTGAATACTTCCATGAGCCTGTAATATGAAGTTGTCACATGAAAATAAATTCCTAGTGCTCTTCTTATCCTTCTTCACATCATGAGACCATTTATCTAGAAATGTTTTTTCAAAAATTTCATCTGGAATTTTCCTATACGTTGTCATGCTTAATTGAGTTCCACCATATGAATGCATCATTTTTATTTTGTTTGTCAATTTGCCTGAGTTCTCCAAAGATTACATCAGGCTTGCCTGTAGCTTGAGAAACTGCGATCCAGGGGCATCTAAGTCGTCAAAATCACTCGGTGATCACCCCAGACTTGGGCCACACTAACCCTTAACATGGCTGGATTTTTGCCCACAGAGTTTCGAACCGGCGACCTTCACACCACGAAGTGACTTAACAGTACACCCCATTACCGTCTATTCTATTCCCTGTGAGCTATGAATGCAACATCTTTTAAATACATACGTATCCACAATTTCCATCCATTTCTCCATTTGGACTTCATTTTGTTTATGTATTCTTCAATACTAGGACCATCATCTTTTCCTGTAAAATACATCTTACTTGAAAACCCAAAAGTAGAACTAGGGTTTCAAAGAGAATCACTTACTTTTTAGTGGAGCTCGCTAATGTAGTTAGGGTTTGAGGTTGAAGATGTAAAATGACCATAACTTGTGTTGTACACCTCAAATTTACTATTAGAATCCCAATTATGAAATGTTACCACTTCTCTAGATCTTCTGTAACTGGTTTGACTGAAGTTAGTGCTTTCCCTCAAAAGACATCCAATATTCGAAACTCACGGTCATCATCGGAAGATTCGTAAAAAAATGATGATTGGAAAATGATGGTCATCAAGGTCAAATAACTGGAAAATCTGGCTGGTGGACTACTCTCGCTAAAAGTGTTGCTAGGAGCTTCCACATGCTCCTTGACATCTCTCAAGGTTTGCTCGGCCCATCTCGGTATTCCATCCATTTCTCCCTTTGGACTTCATTTTGTTTATGTATTCTTCAATACTAGGACCATCATCTTTGCCTTTAAAATACATCTCAATTGAAAACCCAAAAGTAGAACTAGGGTTTCAAAGAGAATCACTTACTTTTAAGTGGAGCTCCCTAATGTAGTTAGGGTTTGAGGTTGAAGATGTAAAATGAATATAACTTGTGTTGTACACCTCAAATTTACTATTAGAATCCCAATTATGAAATGTCACCACTCCTCTAGATCTTCTGTAACTGGTTTGACTGAAATCAATGCTCTCGCAAAAGATATCCAATATGCGAAACTCATGGTCATCATCGGAAGATTCGTAAAAAATGATGATTGGTAAATGATGCTTGTCAAGGCCAAATAACTGGAAAATCTGGCTGGTGGACTACTCTCTCTAAAAGTGTTGCTAGGAGCTTCCGCATGCTCCTCAACATCTCTCAAGGTTTGCTCGGCCCATCTCGGTCTCCTCTTGACAGAGCTCAGAGGAACATCTCACTCCGCCTCTTGATCTGAAGTTTGTGCCTCTACTAATGGTGTTGCTGGTCCCTGCTCAACATTTAAAGCCTGTTGCTCCTGTTCCTCTACCAGTGCTGGATCTGTCCCATGTGACCTCCTAAAGGTCCTACCCTCCTCGAATCTGTTATGAAACCAACTCACAAAATAGAAGAAAAGATAGTTCAACGACTTGGAAATCAACCTCTTCGAGGGGGCAACCTCCTTTACATTACATAAATGAACAATTCTTGGATGATTCAAATGACAAAACCTCCTTTCTATATATAGGAGTCCATGGGGTCACAATATAATCCTAGTCGCCCAAACAATAATAATGTAAGGACACAACAATAACAATAGTGGGACTCCCGACAGACTCAGAGGAACATCTCACTCCGCCTCTTTCTGAAGTTTGTGCCTCTACTAATGGTATGTCGGGTCCCCGCCAACATTTAAAGCCCGTTGCCTCCCGTTCCTCTACCAAGGCCGGATCCGTCCCATGTGACCTCCTAGCAGTCCTACCCTCCTCGAATCATGATGAAACCAACTCAAAATAGAAGAAAAGATAGTTCAATGACTTGAAAATCAACTCTTCTAGGGGGCAACCTCCCTTAACATTTACATAAATGAACAATTCTTGGATGATTCAAATGACAAAACCTCCTTTCTATATATAGGAGTCCATGGGGTCACAATATAATCCTAGTCGCCCAAACAATAATAATGTAAGGACACAACAATAACAATAGTGGGATTTTATGTGGCACAATAATAACAATATGGGGACTACAGGGGTACAAAAATAACAATAAGGGGGCTACACTAACAACAATAATGGACTATATTAGTAATATAGGGACCTAACATGCCCCTCTCCTTCAAAAAAGTGTTGTCCTCAACACTTGAGTAGTTTTGGATGCTTCTGTATAAAATTCTCATCCTCCCATGTGGAATCTTCAGTGGGTAAATTCTTCCACTTGATGAGATACTTTGAAATTGATCGATTTCGTAGCTGTCGAGTTCTTGTTTTCGTGACTGCTTCAGGTTCCAATAGGATTTTTCCTTCCGCGTCAAGTTCTGGCAATATTGTTTGAACTGGGACTTGCTCCATCTGTACTATCCATGTTACCGGATCCTTGCCTTCAAACTTCCTCATATCGATCTTTGGAATATGGTGGGTCTTAAATCCAACATTAGTGTCTATGAAATCATGATTAACATTTCTTTTGCTCTCATCACGAGTTTCATCTACTACCGTTTTTCCATTAGGAATCATTTCTTGTAGTAGCTTTGTCAAACCTTCAAACTTTCCATGTTTGCTTTTATACCATTCTTCATGTCTTCCATGTTGCCTTTCAATTTTTCTTCTATATTATCGATCTTAGCTTCCACGCCATTCTTCAAACCATCCATGTCTTTCTTCAAACCATCCATCTTAGCTTCCATTTCATTTTTTGTTACTCTTTGCGAGAGTGAAATTTGTTGCACTTGGTCTCGTAATTTTGAGTCATAGTCATAGTCATAGTAGAGCCTTTCTGAGGGCTTAATGGGTGTGGAACTCGTTTTGGGAGGCATTATAGAACCCAATCCTGATATCTATGCTTCAATATGCCCTTGGAATCACTTCAAACTGATATTTCAAACAAGACTTACGCAATTTAAAAAAAATGATACACACTTTTTTCTTGCTTTTGAGGAGCTCGATATTGAAACTGATGTATCTCTGTAATTTCGGATCCCCAAGATTTGATCTTTGGTCCTGTAGTAGCCTTTCGAGTCTTCTTTCCAATGCCACATGTCTTACCTGATTTGGATTCTTCAAGACAAAGTTATGCCCAAGCTCCCGCAATGACCTAATTATGGACTGCTTCAGTAGAGCGAACTTGTACGGCGTGCCACGTGTCACTGTTTCCTCCTTCGGCTCTGAAATCGATACATAGGAAACTACAGTACGTGCAATTTCAGACACTTTTTACAAAATTCGAATCTGATGTTCGGAGAGAGAGTTATGACGATTTTAAGAAGGTCACCTCTTTGAGAGGAAAATCGGGAGCCTGCAAAAACCCTAACTTCCACAGCTCATTTCTCCGAAAATATTGCAAAACAAGATCTGAAATTTTTACAGGAAGTTCCTTAGGATTTCGGCGCAAATGGGTTTTTTTTTAGCTTCTGAACCTTCGTAGTAAAAAAGTTATAGCGAAAATTCGAAGATGACGTGGTTGAAGCTGCAAAACCCTATAATCCAAAGCTCTGATACCAAATGTTATGAAACCAGCTCACAAAATAGAAGAAAAGATAATTCAATGGCTTGGAAATCAGCCTCTTTGAGGAGGTAACCTCCTTTACATTACATAAATAAACAATTCTTGGATGATTCAAATGACAAAACCTCTTTTCTATATATAGGAGTCCATGGGGTCACAATATAATCCTAGCCGACCTAACAATAATGATGTAAGGGCACAATAATAACAATAGTGAGATTTTATGGGGCACAATAATAACAATATGGGGACTACAGGGGTATAACAATAACAATAAGGAGGCTACACTAACAACAATAAGGGACTATATTAGTAATATAGGGACCTAACAGAATCTGACATCCCTCTTGACCACTATCTTCCTCTATCCTAGAACGTAGACCCTGTAGGCCTTTGAAGTCTCATTGTATCCAACAAGAATGCCCCTCTCTGAGGAGGGATCCAATTTAGTCCCCATCTCTGGAGGAATGTGGACATACACTGGACAATCAAAGATGCACACATAACTCACCTCGAGTTTCACTCCTATAAAAGCCTCCTCAGGAGTCATGTCCTCCACTACCCTGTGAGGACTCTTGTTTTGCAAGTATACAACCATATTACATGCCTCCGCCCATAAGAACATAGGCATATCTTGATCATGGATCATGCCCTTGGCTACTCCGATTATACTTCTATTCTTCCACTCCGCCACTCCATTTTGTTGTGAATTGTAGGGCACTGTCAACTCTTTCTTGATTCCTGTGTCCCTGTAGAGATCCTTAAACTCACTGGAAGTATACTCACCCCCATTGTCTGATCTCAGGACCTTGATCTTCTTCCCAGTCTGGTTCTCCAAAAGAGCTTTGAACTCTTGAATCCGATTGAAGGCCTCATCCTTGGCTTTCAAGAAGTAAATACACTTCCTCTTGGAATAGTTATTTATAGATGTTACAAAATAATTACATCCTGAGATAGACTCCACTTGTTTAGGGCCACAAAATCCAACACACCCTTGGTCCTGGTCTCACTGCTAAGAAATGCTACTTTGGCTTGCTTATCAAGCGCACATCCCTTACACCATCTCGCTTGTTGGCTTGAGGGGTCCTGACCCAGGTCCGGAGGTTAAGGTTTGCCAACAAACCCCTATACTACTGGCCCTTTCGGCAGTGACTTGCTTGCATAGGCCAAAGTCTCTCCCGAAGCAGTATGGGAGGGTGCTGGAACCAGGTTTCCGCACCCTTAGAGAGAGCAAGTAAGTCAAGCAGGTCTGCGTTCCCAGCCTATCGAGTTCGTATTCAACAAATCTATTCACAAACTTATATAACTGAGCTACGATCAGGCACAAATCTAGTAATTGTCTTCGCATCCACGTGCGTAATACCAATCTATCAGCACAATAAACTATAATTGCAGCAATTAACAGATCACAGATACATATGACAGAAACATAAATACTTTCGCAGCTATCATACAAATAATTTGCAACTCAATCATTCGCATCAATCATAACAGAACAGATCCAGACAACATCAGATGTCCAACAGTACTTTGCATATATCTTAATACCAAAATCCTCTTACAATCCCAAAATACCGCCTGCGCACACAACTAGCAGGGTCCGCACATAGCAGCACTGAGGATCTTCGCGCACACAGCCAGCAGGAGTCCTTACCCAAACAACCCGACTACAGATCTAACAATTCGTGCTTCGCATCAATCTCTATTCTTTCCTACTTTAAGACTCAAAAAGGTTCATCTATTTATACCGATTTAGCCTACGCATACAATGCATTAGGGGCTTTCACTCACCCCAAAACCCCTGCGTTAGACTAAATAATACAAAACTATACAAAAATGGACAAAATTCGCAGCTTTTAGGAGACCCTGCTCCAACAGTCCCCCAACACAATCTTGTGACTTGTCCCGAGTCACTGTGATGGTGGGGTCTCCACCTGCACGTGCAACAATCTAATCGCCTCGACCAATGGGGGCAGCGCGCCTTCACTCTGAGCAGCAGTATTTTGCACAATGTTGACCAACTTCTGCGAAATCAGACCTTCCGTCGCGGCGGTGACATTCTCCAGAGTCTGGTTTAGCTGCTTAACAACAACATTAGCATCCTGCGAAAGCTTGAGGACTTCGGCAGCCCAAGGCTTCAGGCGGTCAGCAAGGACCTTCTTCTTATGTCAGAGCTCATCAATATCAGCTTGGAGGGCGTGGCTGGTTCACAGCCGTGTCAAGTGCTGAGTAGGAACCAAAGTGGGTAGGGTGGCCTCTAACTTCTCGAACTCTTCCTCCTTTTTCCGCAGGTCCCGGTTTATTCCTCGCAGGATTGGGTCGCGCTGGACCTTGGTCCATAGCTGCGTGGTTGTTTCCAGTAATTGGGCATCATTCTTGAGTCCAAATGGCATGACTATATACTGGAATGATCCCCATTCGGTGGCAAACGTGGTTTCGCTGCGATCTTCTGGTGCGATTTTGATCTGATGGTATCTTGAGAACCCGTCAGCAAACGAGTACGCTTCCTGGCCTCCTACATTATCCAGGATCTCATCTGAAAATGGTGTCGGAAAGGGATCATGTACGCAGGCGTCATTCAACTTGTGTAAGTCCACACAGATTCAAATTTCCCCCTTCGTCTTCTTTTCCTGAACCACCATCGGACTTGCCCAATCTGATTGCTCGATTGGTTCGATAATACCTGCGGCGAGCATTTTATCGATTTCTTCTATAACCCTCTGTTTATACTTAGGGTCCAGTCGATAAGGCCGCTGCTTTACCGGGCGCGCATCTAGTTTTAGCGTGATGCGCATAACCCCCAGATCCCCAGTGATCCCCTTGAGCTCTAAAAACTTTGTTGGGAATAAGTCTTGATATTCTGTGAGCAATTCAGCAACTTTGCTTATAGTGTCATCATCCCAGTAGTCCCCAATTTTAGCCAACTTGTGCTGCTCTGCCGTGCCAATGTTGACTTCCTGTAGTTTCAGAGGCTTCGTCACATCCACAGTTTGTAGTGGAGGTCCTGCAACTGCGCACTCTCCCTCCGACTCTGGGATAGAGACATTGCGCAGATTCTCATCACACTCTTCTATAGTTATATTGCGACAATTGACAATATCCTGCATCTGCGCTTCCCACGTTGGTGCCCCAAATGCTGCATAGGGGCTGGATTCACCGAACACAAATGTATCTATATCTTGTAGAGCTTCGTCCAGCGCCTCTGAGCCCCTTGTCAATCCGAATGTTCCTATGAATTCAGCCTTCAAACTTTCCCAGTGGCGGGTGCGCTGATGTAGCTCTGCATCCAAGTACCATGCAGTGGGAATTGGTCTCAACGCATGAATAAACAAGTGAACCCATTTCTCTGTAATTTGGTCATACCACTTCTCCATCCATGCGAACAAGTGTTCGCGCAGGTCCCCTGGGCCAAGAAACGTTTTTGACGCGCATATCAACCAGAGGTTCGAATTGCAGGATCATCATATCCCGGCATTCCTCCCAGTCCTGGAATGCCCCCTTATGCGTGTCCCACCACCTTGCAGGTGTTGCGCGCATGGCTAGATTAAGGGCCCATAACCTTCGTTCTCTTGGTACCTCAGCGTCAAATGTTCGCAAAAACTCTTTTATACTACCGAAACCATCAAAGTAGGGCAGTTCTCTTACCTCTGAGGATATGCAGCGGAAGTCCCTTGTGATTCGCAGGCAGCGCAGCACAGAGACATCATATAGTCAGTTTTGCCAATTTTCTATTCCTCCGTCAGAGTCAGAGAAACATTCGCTATCCTTTTCCCAGCAAAGCACACCATTGGTTGTAGGATTGATCCAGTCTTCATCCCTCGTGGTCAACTTATAGATGCGGTCCACCTCCTCTTCCTCACACACTGGCTCTGTATACCTTTCTCCTTTCGTGGGGTCTAGTGGGACTATCACCCGTGTTCCTTCACTTTCAAACACCATGCTTCTCTTCTTCAAATTGATAATGTCGCCCATATCTATGGCCCAGTCCAACCCTAGGAGTGCAGGATAGGGGTCCGCATCTTCTACAATCTGAATGACTTCAAAGTCAGCCCGGACCTTAACTCCTGCGATATCTACCACGATCTTTGATAATCTTCCCAACGGTATGATCTTCTGTTGATTGGCCACGCGCAGCTGGATAGTGGACCATTCTAACTTAGGTTCTCCCATTCATTGCCACGTCTATTTAGGTAGTACATTCGCATTTGATCCTAGGTCTAGAATAACCTGATCCATCTTGTAATCACCATTCTGCGCGGTTAGCCGCATCTCTCTACCAGTGCGTCGCTTATGCTTATATAGTTTGTGCATATCCTTAACTTCCATAGTTGGGGTTGTCCTTTCTGCGCAGCTGTCGATTAAAGCTTGGAGGCTTTCTACGGCCCTTTGGTTGCGCAACAGTTTCATACATGCTTGCAGGAATGGTTTAACTTCCTCATCTGCCTTGAGGTTCACAGAGGCTTGAGGGTTTGATGCCACAGCCTTAGCGAAGTCTTGACGAGCTGCTACAAAGGTTTCCTTCTCCTTTTGTAAGTCCAAACCTTCCTGTTAGTGGTTGTTTTATGGATAAGAGGCTCTACCTCAGCCTTCTCTGCAGGCCCTCCGGTGGCCGTGCTGCTGCACGTTATCACATTAACGTTTGGCCCCTCATCTCGAGGTTCTTCCTTAACCCTTTGTACATTCTGCGTAGGTGTCTGCTGCTTTTTCTGCATCTTGGCTATCAGGATGGGGCAGTCTTCGATCACATGGTCCAACTGTCTGTAGTATCTGCAGGATTGCCGTGTTGGGTTCATACAGTCCCTTGCAAAGTGGCCTACCTCCCTGCAGTTATAGCAGATCAGTTAGCCTCTACCCCTACCTGCGCTTCCACCTCGGCCCCCTCCCTTGCCCCTAGCTGGGGAGCCTCCTATCCCTGCGGGAGATCTTGGTGACGAGGGATCCGATTGCACCCTATATAGGTTCCCTCGGTCTATCATCAGATCATAAGTTCGGCAGTTCTACTCATCATGTCCTACAAACCTGCAAAATCGGCACCATTGTTGCTTTACTTCAGGGATATATGCGGCCAGGAGGGGGCAGTGGTTGGTATCATGCAACCCAACAACGCGACAATCATCGCACCACAGCGCCGACCCACTTGGTCCTGCAGCTTCCCTAGGGCGCAGCAGGCTGGGTCCCCCGGCCTGCATGTAGTCTGCTAGCAGTGGACAATTATCCTTAGTGTGGCCATTCACCCTGCATCGTATGCACCATCTTTCAGGGTTGGCCTCAGTTCCTCGTTCCTTTCGTAGATTCTATATCTCCATGTGCATTGCCTCTAGCTGGCCTTGTATTTGTTGTACTCCTAACTGGGTATCGTCTCTAGGCACAACTTCCAGCTTCATAGCAATCTCCAAAGCTTTTTCCTGCGATTCAATGGCTTGATGACCCATGGGTACGCGTAGGTGGGGCAGTAGCATAGCAATGAACCACTCTGTGTGCTACCTGTCATCATATTGAAATCCTCCTCCTCTGATTACCTTCTTTAACCGTTGATCAACTTCCCATACAGACTTAGATGGTCCTTGCTTGAAATCTTTTAGGTTGGTATAAAATATTTCGACAAAAATCACATTCCAACAGATTTTGTCAAAAAGATGCGTTTCGACCAGCTATTGTGGTTCATCATCAGGACAAGATAAGAAATCTGATCTAAGACACAGTTTAAATAGATAGGAAACTCTGGCTAGCCGTTATTCCAAAACGGATAATTAGACTAAATCAGAAATTTCTAAGATAAAATAATATTAGAGTTATTATTATCACAAAACAGATACTTTGACTAAATAATGAAATTAATAGTTAAATTATTATTATTGTATTTAATTAATAATTAAAAGATTCAAATATAATAAATATTTATAAAAAATTAATTAAAAAAAGAAAAGAAAATAAATAAATAAATAAATAAAAATAAAAATAAAAATAAAATAAAATAAAATAAAACTAAAATGCACTAAGATAAAATGAAAATAAATAAATAATCAAATGAAAATGAAAATGAAAATAAAATATAAAAATAAATTAATACATAAAGATGGATAGAAATAAAAAAAAAATGAAAAAAAAAAAAAAAATAAATGAACGAAAAAAGACTTTATAGCTATTCCACAAATGTATAAAAATGATCAATATGGAAATTAATAGTTGAAATAATATTATTATATTTTATTAATAATTAAAATATTTTAAATATAATAAATATTTATATATAATTAATTAAAAAAAAATAATAATAAAAAAATAAAATAAATAAAAATAAGTAAATAAAAATAAAAAATAGAAATAAATATATAAATAAATAAATAAATAAATATATATATATATATATATATATACATATTAAAAGCACTAAGATAAATTACATAAATAGATAAATACATTTTTTAATTAAATAAGTAAAAACAAAAGTAAATAAATAAAATAAAAATAAAAATATAAAAATAAAATAACTAAATAAAGATAGAAACAAATAAAGATGACATATATAGAAGAATGAAAAAATAATAATATTAAAATTAAATATCAATGATAAGTAATTAAATAAATAATAAAAATAACTGAATAGAAATAAAATCAAGAACAGAAAGGGAAGAATAAAAAAAAAAAAAAACGAAGGAGAACAGAAAGGAAAGAAAACCGAAGACTATGAATGAAGGGCCGGGATCCAACATCTGCTCAGACTCCATCCATCATCCCTGTTGAGAATCCCTGTTGAGGTTGACAGGCCTCTTTTCGATCTCTAAGGCCTCCCTTAACTTTCTATGGTGGAAATGGTCTATCCTTGCAATAACTTCCGCATCTTCGATGCAAATGTGATGCTTTGTCTTATCTGCATGCTCTGCTAATGCAGAGGTGCGAGACCGATTATGCTTAAGGTTAGCGGCATGCTCCTGAATTCTTTGACTAATGGAACGACCAGTCTTACCGATGTAAGGGGTCCCACAAGAGCAAGGAATCAAGTAAACACCCTTACCATCCTTAGGGAAGATCGGGTCCTTAACAGATCTAAGAGAACTCCGAATGGTGCGGAGGGGCCTAAAGGTTGAGGGAACATTATGTCTCTTTAGAATCCTTGCGATTTTATCAGTCGTTCCTTGGATAAAAGGAAGGTGAACGTCGGATAACCTATCACAATGTTCCTTCTTGACCTTAGGACCTTTTTCAGCTTTTTGAAAAGCTCTAAGACATTGAATCTTTCAGGTTGTTCACTATCTGAGAGTAAGACTTAGGCTTCTTGAACTGTTGTTGCAAGGCATTCTTAATTTCTTCGATGGTCGCATTCGCATGCTGAGTTATGTATCCCATATACCAGTCCAAGGCTCTTCCTTCAAAGGCAAGGGAGAGCTGTGCCCTTTTCACCGCATCACTAGCCACGTTCTGCGTAGTCCATACCGAACCTGCGACAAACCAGAACCGATCCATGTCTTCATCCCCTACGCCCTTGAAAGTAGATAGCTTCATGTGCGAGGTCATATCATCTTCTGGTGGTGGTAGAGGTGAGTTATTACCCCTATGAGGGTTCGAAGGTGGCGTAGACGGAGGGCTATGTCCAGCAGAATTTCTTACTGGACTCTAGAAAGATCGATCCCCTTCTTGATTAGTTATGTAGTATTTACCATTGCATGTTGTACCCTCGCTTTGATCGGAGCTCATTCACTTTGTATGACTACACAAAATGCTCTTTTCTCACAATAAGATCTTAATCAGTAGTGGCAAAATTTTCATAAACTTACCCTGGAAACCCTTGAAGAACCTTCGCTCTGCCTTTGAATAGGACACAAAGTGGTTGATTGCGAATTCCATCACAAATCCTCCTATCACACTGTCCACCCAGTGATCTACCGTACGAGTGATGGTGTTATCAGTCTTCTCTAACTGTTGGATCAGCTCTGGGGTCCACTGCATGATCCGCTCGTCTTTCCAACACTTCTGAAAATAGAGAAGCCTTGCGAGCCACTCCTGCAGCTCGATCGCAAATGTCACAAATAAAATCTCGTAGATCTCTGTGAAAATGTACTTATTCTTCCACTCCTCTGCGGTCAACTTCGCACTGTGATTTTCTTTTACTGCGAATTCCTGAACTTGCTTTTCAAACCACACGTCGATTTCTTTCTTCTTAGGTTTCCAATATGGCCTTGGTATTACGTGATCTCTCTCTCAAAATGCTCCTGGTCCCGGCAACAGAACCATTTGTTGGCTCGAGGGGTCCTAACCCAGGTTCAAAGGTTAAGGTTTGCCAACAAACACCTATACTACTGGCTCTTTCGGTAGTGACTTGCTTGCGTAGACCAAAGTCTCACCCGAAGCAATATGGGAGGGTGCTGGAACCAGGTTTCCGCACCCTGAGAGAGAGCAGGTAAGTCAAACAGGTCTGCGTTCCCAGCCTATCGAGTTCGTATTCAATAGATCTATTCGCAGACTTATATAACTGAGCTACGATCAGGCACAAATCTAGTAATTGTCTTTGCATCCACGTGCATAATACCAATCTATCAGCACAGTAAACTATAATTGCAGCAATTAACAGATCATAGATTCATATGAAAGAAACATAGATACTTTCGTAGCTATCACACAGATACTTTGCAACTCAATCATTCACATCAATCATAACAAAACAGATCCAAACAACATCAGATGTCCAACGGTACTTCGCATATATATTAATACCAAAATCCTCTTACAATCCCAAAATACCGCTTGCGCACACAGAAAGCAGGGTCCGAACTCCGCACACAGCAGGACTGAGAATCTGCACACAGCCAGCAGGAGTTCTTACCCAAACAACCCGACTACAGATCTAACGATTCGTGCTTCGCATCAATCTCTATTCTTTCCTACTTTAAGACTAAAAAAGGTTCATCTATTTATACCGATTTAGCCTATGCATCCAATGGTCCGCAAACCATGGTTTGCAGACTCTTGATCTACCCTTGACTTGTTTACAATGAATTAAGGGCTTTGACTCACCCCAAAACCCCCACGTTAGACTAAATAATACAAAAATATACAAAAATGGACAAAATTCTCAGCTTTTAGGAGACCCTGCTCCAACACCGCTCCACACCGAACTTTGGAAACCCTGTTACCATCTCCCATAATAGTGGTAGAGCCCTGTAGTGTAGATGTCCCATCCTCCTGTACCAAATTACACTCTGGCTGTCATTGCTATGTACTAGGGATTTCACTGGCTGTCTACTCTCTCCATTGCTTATAACTTGCCTCAAGTCCTTTGTCCTCTGTGGCCAAAATTGAGAATAAATTCTTCTCCAACCCATGGACATGCATCACTTCCCTCACCTCCATAAGACTCCCTGAGAATAATTGTAATTGTATGCCGCCAATGCCCTCTACTGCATACTTGGCGTTGTCACCAAGCTCCACATGTAAATCTCTATGCTCCTTGGCCATATTTGTGAAGATATCATGAGATCCTGTCATGTGACAATATGCTCCTCTGTCCGCAAATTACACCCCTTTGGTAATGGTGCTAGAAAGATAGGATACTAGAGCAAATTCCTTCTCGAATTTTTTAGCCAACTCATCCATCTGTGCAGATGCAACTGTTGCTGTTTTCATTTTGCCTTTCTTCTTGTTTGGACATTGTCCGGCATAATGACCAAACTTATGACATGCAAAACATTTGACTTTGCTCATGTCTTTCTTCCCTTGTGAAGATGCTCCTCCACTCTAGTTTTGCTTGGCTTCACAGTTGCCCTTTTTTGCTTGCTCAACAAGAGCAAGGTTCTCATCTTCACCTTTGCACTGTCCACCAATTATGGTTTCCTCCCAAATATCCTTTTGAGTAAATTATCCCACAATATGCCCCAATTAGGAAGCTTATGTCTGGCTAGGATGCCTATCACAAATTTAGCCCATTGCTTGGTACAACCTTTTAGTGCTACTTTGACAAGATCCATCTCACCCACCTCTTTCCCAACAGCTGAAAGTTCATCACGAATTTGTTGAATCCTTGTGAAGTATGCGACCACAGTCTCAAATTTGTTCATCTTGATACTATTCAACTTCCCTCTTGGCACCATCTTTCTGTTATGGTTATCACTCTGGTACAACTTTTTCAAGGCCATCCCCATTTGATAGGATGGATCTTTCTTCGTTATCTGAGGGATTATGTGATCCTTCACAGCATTCAAAATGATGCTCCTAGCTCTCGTCTCTTTTATCTTATGTTGAATTGCATGGGTAACATTTTGAGGAACTCGAATATTTTGGCTTGCAATTTCTCACAAATCATTCACCATTAAAAGAAGAGTGATTTTCTCCTATGGATTGAAGTTTACAGTTCCCTGCAACCTGTCTTCATTCCTCAAACTTGATGATGCCATATTGCTAGATTGACTTTAGCCACAAAACCCTTGTTGCAAAATAAAAATTCTGCTACCGTAAAACCCTTGTGGTATTTGATCTCCCCCACAGAGTTTCTATAGTTCTGATACCATGTTAAATTCTCTTATACCAGACATGATTTACTTTACTAAACAATTTATTAAAACTTAGAAAATGTTTGTCTCAAATATTTCTGAAATTGTTGATAAAATAAACACACTGGTATATTAACTCAAAAATAAAACGCAGTGGAAATAAAGTGGAGAGATGAATCACACTACAACAAAAAATTTGCACCCAACACAATCTTCCTTTATATTAATTTTCTTAGGAAAATTTTGGGTTAGACCCACATATAATACACAGAAAAATACAACTGCTGGGAACTTGGAAACTCGGCCTCAAGGAAATCAACCTTTGGAAATTGACCCTCCTGAAGAAATTCGGCCCTTGAGAATTAGACCTGTCTCACCAACAAATATACCCCCTTTTCTTAGCCTTGTATGGCCCCTGCGCACTTGACAAATTGGCCTCTCTGGATATTTCAGTGTCCTCCACAATTCAACCCTCCTCTTTAGCAACTCAGTCTCCCTGAATTTTTCTCCAAATTCCTTGTTGCACTTTTCCTCACTTCTCTATAGTCTAGTTAACCCTTTCGCTCTAGGGAAAATCACTTTCTCCGCACTTGTGTGTCTTCACCTCTCCCTTAGGTTTATTTTATAATTTCGTTAAGCCAAAATCCCAAATCATATTTTATAATTTCATTAAGCCAAAATCCCCAATCCTAATCTTTTAAGTGATCAATGGCTAGGATTAAATCCTAAGCCTGACTTGAGATCAACAGTTGAGATTATATCCAAGTCAATTAAATAATTTTATTTTTATCCTTAGAACTTTGGCCTAATAGTCCACAACAATAAATTAGATTAATTATTTTACTTTTCCTAAGTTAACCTTAGGAAAGAAATCATTATCTAACTTACTCCACCAAGCAAGTAGTTAAAGAGGCAATCAAATATCTTCTACATGCTGAAGACACCAAGCCAATGTAGAAGACCTTTCGAGGCTCCAAAATCAACAAAATGTGGGTACATGCCAGGTATAATCTCCTCCCTTGGTGCACCCTTCAGGAATCTCATCTTCGAATGATGTAAAATCGAAATCACCATGACTCCCTCAATATTGGTCAGTTTTTTTATTATGCCACAATTATGAAATGTCACACTCATTCTACCACTATTGGAAACAATTTGGGCACTTTGTCAAAATATATTTTCCTAGGATGGTGGGCATTGCTAACAAACTCCCTATAAAGTTGGATCTGATGGGCATATGTGCCGCTACAATAAGGATTTCATAGAATAATGTACAAGAATGGTCAAACACTAGGAGTGCTTTAGTTGATGCATGTTCCTCTTAGAAAACATGCAAGGACAGGTGTGGATACATGCCAAGTATAACCTGCTCCCTTGGTGCACCCTTCAGGAAGCTCATCTTCAAATTATGTACATTAAAATAACAATAAAGGACCAAGTTATTGGAGTGCTCCTCATGATGTGGGTCCAATTTCCCTTGGCATAACAAGGAATGGCAAGTGTGTTCATGTAATGCATGACACTCTTCTAAAAGCTTCAATGGTATGAAATGCCTCCAAATATGTCACTTCTCTGTCTTCAGAGTATGCATTTATTATTTGTTTAAGGGCTTGGACCATGTCAGATATGGCACATGATAGTTTCTTATGCAAAAGGCTCTCCTTCAAATATGAACATCACGCCTCAAATAAAGTGTAATGCCCCCTAATACCCCAAAGGTGAAACACGCCTCCAAATATGTGGGATATGCCTCAAATAATGTTTAATGGCCCCATGGAACCTTTTTTGACCATAGAAATGCTTTGTACTGCCAAATGGCACCATTTCAAGCAAGGCATTTGTCATTTAGCTCCTCCCCTTGTCACTGATGTTCTGGGCCTACTACAAGCTAGGGCATTTTGCTCATTTAGGTTTTGTTTTGCCACATGACATGGCCTGGAGCTCCAGTGAGGTAGGGCATTCATATTCTTGGGTTTTGTTTGACCCCTACCTCACCATAAGTCACATTCTAGAAACCCTGCGATGTAGGGTGTTCATCTTGTAGATTTTCTTTTTGTATGTCCTCCATCTATGTGGCTCTGGACCTTGGGTTCAACCTAGGAATAAGGCTTAAATCTGTGTGAAGTGTGCCTGAGTGGAATATCATGGTGGATTGTCTTTGGAAAAGTCTGCATTGAACCAACAAAACTCCTCCACAACTTGTAATGACCACTGAAGTCTGCTGTGCTTTGTGTGGGAGGAAAATCCATGAACATCAGAAATGACTAGTGTGTTTTCGAAGGTTAACACTGTGCATGCTTAAACAACATGCTGTGTCAACTCTTAACATGATCAATGAATAAGTAGAGTAATTAACTATGGAGTATTAGTAAAAGGCTGTTGCCATGTTTTGCATTCCAAACTGCTCTCAATTATGGTTCTCTCCCAACCATTATTGTTGGAGTTGTATCATCCATTAAGAGAAGTAGCAATTAAGACATAAATCATGCCAGCAGAAAGTTCTGTTTGAAAATTAGCTGGAAATAGTTCTTGATCAATTGCTTAAATATCCCATGATGCTCTGCAAAATCAGTAACTATAAAAAGCATGTATATCATACCTGTTAATCTGCAGACACAAACTGCTGTAATCCATCCAAATTCATTTTTTAGGATGTGCAAAGTATGGCTGAATAAGCATGCCGATTTTACTGTTTGTTGGTGAAAAGGAGCTGGAGGTTTCCTATGCAGGTTGCAGCGGTAAAATTTATCATACATTGTCAAGCATATGTAAGATATTTCACATATTGCATCAATAAAGAACTGAGTAGTCTGGATAAGTCATTTTGAAGGCATATTGGTTCTTGTCTTTAAGAATCTGATTCAAAGGATCATATTTTTGAACTATTTCAGGTTTTAATACATAACCGCGATTTTTTTAGGAATGGGGACTCTATAAATGACAGCCACATGTTTTCAGGAGGTTTATTGTGTTGCTTGGTTGATTATATGTCAGGTAATCCTGAGAAGACAAAGCACTTACTTGCATTTGAAGGAGCAAAGGAAAGGCTTCAACTGGTGAAAGCAAATTTACTTGAGGAGGGAACATTTGATGCAGCTGTGGATGGCTGTGAAGGTGTCTTTCACACTGCTTCACCATTTTACACTAGCATCAAAGATCCCCAGGTGTGACTGCTTTCTAAGTTTCTGATATTAGAAGTGCATGTGATGTCGTGTAGTGACATCAATGGTGTTACATTTTCATCTACATTTGTACAAGTATCATTTACTAAGACTTATTTATCCCTGGTGTTCAATATTCTTGAGTTCCATTTACATTTGGCCAGATGTAAGGACTCATCGTCTTTAATTGCCACTAAAAAATTTAGGGTTGCATGAACTCTCTTTTGAAGAAAATTTAGAAGCGTTACTTAGACTGAATCGTAACTTTAACAGCCTAGCAACTCTTATAATTTTCTTCAGTCCAGATTTCATCATCATTGAGGCCAAAATGACAATCTTTTAGGTTTGTGCAAAATCCCTGTATGGTTAAATCACAGTGACTACATATTGTCAGATATAATTTAGATAGGCATTGATTGTGACCTTTGTTATGGACATGGATTCAGACTCTTTCACTGTTTTTAGTGGCATTCCAAGGGGTTACATGGGCACATCTAACAGTAACTACTAGGAATTACATCAGCAGATTTGACTGCGCTTTAACCATGTTGATTTTTGGTAGCTGCGTTTGGTATTCAAGTCGGCCTAAATTAAAAAAGGGAAATTAAAATTAAAATTTGAAGTTAAATGCTCAAGTCGGCCCAGCTAAAAGGCACACCACTTGGGGCACACTGAATCACTATAAATCAGCAATCGTCCTCCTCACTTGGAGCATCAATTCGGATCACTCAAATCATCTGTTCTCTGTTCACATGTGCGAAGGAGAGAAAGGAGAAGAGGACAGAAGCTTGACCAGCGTTGACCACTCTTTTACCGAGTTTGACCTGTGGAATTTCTGTGGTCTGTTTGACCTAATTTGACTTCTGAATTTCAGATTGCAACTTTGCTGAACTGAAGAATTTCTCCTAGAAAAGACTGCTGGGTTTTCTCCCGAGTTAGGGTTTCCCAGGTGAAAATTTGTGTGCTTGGTTGTCTCTTTATGATCCTACTGTCATTATTGTATTATTGTTGAGATTTTCTATGTATAATTGCTTAATGATGAATGCGACATATGTGACTTTGTTTAAGAAATCATTGGAAAGTAATTATCAGATTAGAAGATTGGATTTCTCCAAGAAAATCAACATGGTATCAGAAGAAGGTTAAGAGAGTAGCCACAAAAACAAGTGAGATGGACCTCAATTGAAGAGCAAGTTAAAGACAGAGGCCATGAAGAACTTTGTATGGTTCGTTGTATGAAGCGCAAGGATCAGGATTAAAATTATCTTCGTTTTGATCTATCACCGAGACACAAACTCAACCTAATTTGAGGTCTATTCTACGACGAATTTGAACTTTTGTCAGGGCCACAGTAGCCCTGTGGAGGCCGCATCTTGAGGCATCAACTTGTGTTATATCTGAGGCAAGAGTGAGGCCTGTTCTGTGGCCTTTCCTTGACAGAATTCAGAGATTCTAAAAGGCTGATTCATGGCAGAATTAAGGACCATATGAATAATGAAACATGAGTCTTGAACCTGTAATGGCTGAAGTTTCAGATCTATATTGGCCGCAGACTTAGCCTTTGTTTGAGGAATATTTCAACCCCCATCTGAGCCTAATTCGGCCCTGTCTCTGAGGTAAAAATTTGGCCTTGTATTAGGGCAGAACTGGAGCATCTTTGGCCTACTTTGAGGCCCCTTTTTTTGAGACAAAATTCGACCACCCTCAAGACCTTTCTCGAGACATAGTCCGAGTTTAGTTGAGGTCTATTTTAAGGCTCTTGTGAAGCTGATCCAAATTCTAAGAAGTCTGAGGAAATTCGAATTCCAAGGTTTTCTGAAGCAGACCTAGTTTTAAGAGAGAGTCAGGGTCTTATGAGCTTGAAAGGCATATTTGATTTATTGGTATATGGCAAAGTTTTTGAGATATGGTCATTTTGATTATTTGAAATTTGATCCATAGGGTACATCTCTGATTGATACCCCAAGGAAGTTTCTCCATGGAAAGGACAACTTGGTTTAAAAACTAGAAGACTTAGGGTTTGTAAACCCTATAGCAAGATATGGAGTGTTGAATACAAGTAAGAGATCCAAGGGTAGATCTAGTGTTGATGCTATCCTGCTATTGAACTCTTGGTGTGTCTGGATAACTCAAGGATAAAGAAACCCTAGCTCATACAATTCATGCAAGGAAGGAAAGGAAAGCTACCTGCATTAGTAGCTGATGATGAGCATTTCTAGCCCGATGAGTTTTCAAATGGATTTCAATGATTTATGCAAGAAGGCAATGATCAAGAGGGAGTTGACAACTCCTACAATCCTCAGATCAAAAGATAAGTTCTTCATATCTTTCTTCCTTTATTATTATTACTTTATTTCTGGTTAGCCTCTTGTCTTTGTATTTTTTTTGCTTGGTTATGATTGTTTCTTCCATGGCCTCTTAATGAGGTTTGCAAGGACATCGTGAAGGCTGCCAAGGCTTTGGTAGTAGATGGAAGCGTCGGGAAGAATGGAGCGAAGTTTGTGGCAATAGGATTTTCCCAGGATCGAGCATAAACTCAGCTAGGGTGATTTGTGTTCCAGGGGGAGAAATTGTACTGACATCTAGAACCGTGCCGATGACCGAAAGAGCTCTTGCTTTAGAGGGAATAGGTAGGCCAACAAGTTTGTAGGATCCTGTGATATTCCTAATTAGCGACAGCTAATTGGAATATTCGATTTTGTTTAGTTTTGCCGTCTATAGTTTATTAATAAATAAAAAGTGAGTGAAGAGGGTCTAACTCACTTAAGTGGAATAAAACACCCTCCCTAGTAGCACAGCGTTGTGACTTAAAGGAGAGCCAAGGGGGGCCAAGCACCACGTAGAGAGGGGGCCCATGTACGCTCTAGAAGCTACTGCGCAGATGAGGATGAGCACGTGGCAAGAGAGAGAGGCTACGTTGAGGAGATGGGCCTTAGGGTTGGAGGAAGGCCAATGTTATAAAAGAGGGAGGAGCCTTCTCATTTCATTCATTCTGTTGTTGATGATATTGAGCTGGTCGTTTCGACTTCTTGAGCACGCTGGCTATTTAGCTTGTCTGCAGCACTGTTTAGTGCATTGAGTGTCTCCGGTCGGAGATCTCGCCCTTAGCCCCGGGGGACTTCGAGTGCCTGCTCGAGCAAGGTTATTTCTTTAGCATTTTGTAGGAGGTTTTGGTGTTTGGGTTTGCTGCGGAGTCGAGCATTCATAGAGACTGCGCAGTCACTGAGAGGGAGGACGCAGTCAATCTTGGAGGTGTTCCGGATCGGGATTTTGTAGGAGATTTGAGCTAGTATTTTGAGCAGAGGATCAACCTTTGCCTTTGGGAGGATTTTGGTGGAGTTTGAGGCGGTATTTCAGTCATTCTCATTTAGCCTCTGCGCAGAGCCTTGGAGGCCAGCGTAATTCCCCAAGGGGGTGTTTTTCGGAGATCAGCCATTTTTGATATGGTTACTGGGTTTTGTCGGGATTGGTGAGTAGAGGAGGATTCCAGATTTTCAACTTATTCCGGCAAGGGGAACAACCCCTAGTCTTCAGTTCATTCCAGCAGTAGCAGCTACACGACAGTTTTCCAGTAGCTGGGATGCAGTTGAGAGAGCAGCCATTTCCTGTATATTCTTAGAGTATTCCTTCACTTGCTTCGAGCAAGTTTAGGTGCCATCACTCTGATCACCTATTGTACTTCATTATGTTTCTCAGTTTAATAAAATGGCTTAGCATTCTCTCTCTATATTTCTGGATGATTTGTCGTATATTGCTTCTATGTTATTATATGTCTACTGCATTGTTATCTTTATATATTTCCAGGCACTCTAGTTCTATACCACTTGGTGTGTTTATCTTTCACTCTTAGACAGAGTCTGGAAAGGGCCAAGTAGCCTCCAGATTTCGTCCTCTTTTCAGAGGCGGCATATCCGGTAAATGCCCTCCCAGTCCATCTTTGGTTGGAGTTTGCCGTGTTTTAGAGATATCCCCGAAACGGGATATTAGTATTACAGATGCCATGATGGAGGAAAACTATGCCGAGACCTGAAGGGAAGTCAGTGGTGACCTCTAGGCTCCAAGTGGATCTACAAGATCAAGCATATTGTGGATGACAACATAGAGAGTACAAAGCGAGATTCGTGGTAAGAGAGTTTTCCTAGAAAGAGGGAGAGGACTATGAGGAGACATTTACTCCAGTTGCTAGGTACACTTCTATTAGAATTATTATTTCTATTGCTTCTTTTATGGATTGGAGGTTACATCAGATGGATGTAAAGAACACTTTCCTTAATGGAGTGATTAAAGAAGAAGTATACATAGAACTACCTCAGGCCTTTGAGGTACATGAGAAGGAGTATCATGTCTATAGATTGAAGAAAGCTTTGTACGAACTTCGGGCACGAAATTCTCCGATTGATGGATATCTGTTGAGTCTTGTTTGATTTTATTATTATATGACTTGTTTCTAACGAGAGTAGGACTCACGCGACAGAGGCAACAACAATGGCAGGAGGATTTGCTTCCATGATAGAGGGAGTAATCAAGCTTGCTTCAACTTCAGAGGGAGTTGACCTCTGCTTCGGGATGAAGGATCTAGATTTGATGCATTACTTCCTTAGTCAAGGGAAGTATACTATTGATATCCTTCAGATGACGAACCACAAGATTGCCAGACTAGATGCTCAGAGATGGGAAGGTCTCTAAGAGCAATATGCCTTCTATAAATGTACCATACCAAACAATAGATATGCTTCAGAGACTAGGAAGCAACAATGGCAGAGGGAGTAGCCAGGAGGATCTACCTAGTCAGTGTAACCAAAAAAGCAACTGTGGCGATGGATCTAGTAAAGGAAGTAGATCAACTTATGGTTGAATCGAAGCATGCAACACAACATGTGTTGAGGTACCAACATGGTATAATTGGATATGGATTGAGATATGTATCAAATGATGAAGTAAAGCTGTAGGGATATATGGATTTAGATTGGGCAAGGACTACTGAAGATAGGAAGAGCACATTAGGTTGTTGCTTCAGTTTGGGTTTTGCTATGATATCCTGGATGAGCAGGAAGAAAACATCGTCGCACTCAACACTGTAGAGGTTGAGTATATTGCAACTAGTTTGGTGACTTGTGAAGTAGCATGGCTTCAGAAGCTACTCAGGATTGTTTGATTAGGTGCTGGAGACGACTGTGATGACAGGTCGAAGCACATTGAGATCAAGTACTGAGACATGGTACAAAAGGGAGCAGTATCGATCTAGTACATTTCTATGGACGAACAAGTTGCTAACATTCTCACAAAGGCTCTATCGTAGTACGAATTTGTTTACTCCAGGGACAAGCTTGGAATGGTTGAGAATGCTTCTCTCAGTTAGAGGGAGTGTTGATGTTGTAGCATCAAGGGCAGAGATTCTCCCTAGGTCAAGGGTATTGACCAGGGGCCATGTAATGTGTCTAGGGAGAATGGTCTAGAGAGCATTAGGGTCCAAATTATTCCCTCAGTCAGAAGGTTCTGACCATATTTCCAAGAGGTGCTTGGCTAGTGGGTAGAGGGAGTGCCTTTAGCATCAGGCAAGTGTATTACCACTCAATTGGCATGCATGAATGGTAATTGGCCCAAGGTTTCACCATTTTTTTGGTCAAAGGTATTGACCTTGCTCCAAGTGAGGACTTGTTGAGCTGGTGACCCAGGACTAGGCTTGTTGACCCCAGTTTGAAGGTTTCAACCATATTGCCAAAAGGTTTTGGCTAGTGGGTGACTAGATCCATTTGCAAAGGGGATTTGACTAGTAGATGACTAGATCCTTTGCATGATGCTGATGCAGGATGCTTTCCACATGTTTCTAGGTTAGAACATGAAGTGGATGGATACATTAACATTACGGGCTCATTCAATATTTTCTTGGGATGGAGAAATTGTTCAACAAAGAGGACATCTGGGGAAGTCAAAGTGAATACCTCCCTAGCTAAGAGGGAGTGTTGATTTTCGGTAGTTGTGGTCGGTATTCAAGTTGGCCTAAAATAAGGTTGACCCAGCTAAAAGACACACCACTTGGGGCACACTAAATCACTATAAATTGGAAATCGACCTCCTCACTTGGAGACATCAATTTGGATCACTCAAATCATATGTTCTCTGTTCACACATGCGAAGGAGAGAGAGGAGAAGAAGATAGAAGCTTGACTAGTTTGACCACTCTTTGACCTAGTTTTCTAAGGCTTTGACCGAGCTCTGTTATGGACATTTTGACCAAGTTGTTGTGTTGACTAGCAGTGAACTACCACATACTGCATCATCTATATTTTTTATATGTTATTGTAAATTTGGGAGAATTAGGAAATGGGGCAAGAAGTTCACATGCATGTTCCCAAGCAATTCTTTGCTCATCAACCAAAGTAGCAAAACTTGATCTAAAACTCGGCAAGATTGAAGAGTAAGAGTTCAACTCAGACTTCAGAAAAACTCAGATAATACAAAAATGAGAAATCTATAGAAATTTTGGTTGTACTACCTCCTAAACTAGCATATAAGGGGAAAAGTCCAATCCATAGATGCCACCTTGGGGTAACTGTGGGCATTGTGTCACTGTCACCTCATTATAACTTCCCCTTCACTTTTAGTTGGCTCTCAAAAGGGGAAGGGAGTATCCATTTGATATATGATTTTATTATTAGGAGAGCCTAAGTAAATTTTGATTATGATTAAGCTATGTTGAAATTTGGGTACCAGAGGACAAGTGGTTCCCTAAGGCTTTGATCTTTGGCCTAGGGAAAAGTGTCCAAAAGAACTTAAATTTTTTTCCTAAAGTGACTTTATAAGTGATAAAGTCAAATCTAATTTAAAAGTGACTTTAAGTGATAAAGTTACTAAGTCTAATTTTAAAGTGACTTTAATAAAGTCAATGTGAAATTAGAAAGTGAAAAGTGACTTTGGAAATAAATGACTAAGAGGGTCTTTATTAAAGTGGGGTGAATTAAAAAATAGAAAGTGAGATTTAAATGCACATTTAATCTCAGCCATTGGATTTAGGGATTCCCCAAAAGTCACTTAGGGTTAGGTTAAAGGAGGAAAAGAGGGAAAAGATCATTAATTCTTTCATGAGCAGATTGAGAGAGGAGAGAAAGCAAATGAGACATTTTTGAGCAGCGAGAAGAAAGAGGGCAATAGTGAGGAGATTCGGCAAATCTGTACAAGGTCATTGCCACAAATTCCAAGGTAGAAATTCGTACAGCAGGAGAGAGGCACTGTTTCCAAGAAAGGAGGCATGAAAATCGAGGAAGAGGGCACCAACATTAAGCATGAAGTTCAAGGCAGAAATATGGGCACGAAAATCGAGGAGAAGTGCTGTTGATATTTTTGACACAAAAATCGAGAAAAAGGATAGCAGCTTCAGCGCAGATTTCTAGGCAGTTTTTGGGCACAGATTTCAAGGAGGGTTGCTGTACAAATCTGTACAATCTGTACAGTTTCGTACAACTTGTTTCGACACACTTCCCGAAGTGGCCGTACAACATTTATTGCTGTCATTAATGCTGTAATATTTTCTGTTTTGCAAGTTGCTGATTTGGCACAATTTCCGAGGCGGTGTGCAAGCACGGAAATTGAGATAAGTCTATAATTTTGGTTGCTAGAATTTTTACTGTATTTTCTGTCTCACTGTAAAAGAAATATTTAGAAATAAAGAGGAGCTTTCGAACTGGTTTTCCCTAAGAGTTGTAGGGGGTTTTTCCAGGGTCTTGTTGACCAAAAATCAGCGTGTCATTTACTGTGTGTGGCTGATATATTTTCTGAGTTTTTGTTTCTTCATTTTCAGCATTGTGAATTTTCCAGAATTTGAGTTTTCAGAAAATATTTATTATTTCCAGCTTGTTGAATGAATGGTTATGGGAATGGGCATTTAAAGAGAAACTGAAAACTGAAAACTGAAAACATGGGGGTAATAAAAACTGAAAACTGAAAACATGGGAGTAATAAGGAAAAAATGAAAACCGTGGTTGGCTAAAATTTCTACATGGTATCAGAGCCTAGTTGGTTGAAAAGTGCAGTTTGGGACAACAAAGTAAAAAAATTACAGCAAGCTTCCACAAGTGGTGGTGGGGGCAAAGGCAAAGGTAAAGGTAAACAGGTGAACATGCAGAAGGACTATTCCAAGGTGAAGTGTTGGAATTGTCAGAAGATGGGACACTATGCAGTTGTGTCCGGAGAAGAAGAAGAAGGGAAAGGACAAGACCATGGCAACATCAATAGAGATAGAGGACTTTTCAAAGAGCTTTGATTGAGAGTTTGGGTTCATGGCTTGTGAGTACACTAGTGTAGGATCACCTGCCATGGAGGTTGAGAGGGAGTGTGCATTTCCCTCCACTAGTAAAGCATCTTCAGGTATGTAGTATGTTGACAGTGGGCCTTCACGTCATATGACAGGTGTCCGTGAGTACTTCTCAGAGCTTTCAGAGAGTGGCACTGATATAGAGGTAGTACTTGGAGATGACAGCATTGTTAGAGCAGTCGGTGTGGGGACATTGACATTTGATAGGGAACCTAAACATCCCTTGAAAGTGTCAGATGTTCTATATGTGCCAGGGATGAGGAAGAACCTTATATCCGTCTCAGCATTGGAGGAAAAAGGGTATGAGGTATTGTTCAGGAGAGGACATGTGCTTATATATCCCAGGGGCACTCCAGCTGATTCAGCTAGAGTGATTGGTGTACGCCATGCAAAGGTGTACAAGTTTGCGTTTCAACCCCTTTTGGCATTGAGCAGTAGCACCGGCAACAGAGCTAGCAGTTCAGAGTTGTGCAAGATTTGGCACCGCAGGATGGGGCGCATGTATCATGGGGCCTTGAGGACATTGCGGGAGATCACTACAGGTGTGCCAGATTTCAGTTCTGATCACATTGATACATGCAGAGGATGTGCTATGGGGAAGTTTTCCAAATCCCCCTTTCCTAGCAATGACAACAGATTGACTAGGATTCTTGATTTGATTCATACCGATGTGAGCGGTCAGATGTCTCATGTTTCCTTGAGTGGATATGAGTACTATGTTTTATTCATTGATGATCACTCCAGGAAGACCTGGATTTATTTCTTGAAGACCAAGAGTGAGGCTTTCAAGCGTGTTTCTGTGAGTTCAAAGAGTTGTGTGGAGACTTCCATAGCTCGGAAGATCAAGTCCCCCGAGGTCGACAATGTAGGGGAGTACACCCTCGTGAGTTAGTTGATTAAAGGAGGCAGCATTAGGAGGGTTCACAGTTTCCTTACACCCCTAGCAGAACTGCTGCGATGAGGAAGAAATCGCATCCATCGTCGAGGCCGCCAAAGCCATGCTACATGATCGGGTTCGATAGGCACACCATCATCTCACCTGCAACACTGTTGTGTATTTGCAGAATAGGAGTCCACATCGTGCCTTGGGGCATGTGACTCCGGAGGAGGCTTTTTCTGGGAAGAAGCCTGATGTTGGTCATTTTTGTATCTTTGGGTGTATTGCATACTCCTATGTACCCAAGGAGAAGAGGACCAAGCTAGAGCCCACCGCAGAGAAGGGTGTCTTTGTGGGCTATAGTGAGACCTCAAAAGCCTTTCGGATTTATATTCCTGCACAAAGGAGAGTTGTTGTCAGGCGAGATGTGAAGTTCGAGGAGGACAGGGCTTTTAGGAGGTCACGGAAGTTAGAGTATCTGGATCGGCCAGACCCTCAGGAGCAGCTGAGTCAGTCACAGGGATCCAGTGGGCAGGGATCAGGAGGTACATCGATTACGGTGTCAGGTCCATCAGTGAGCAGTGGCTCGCAGAGTCAGAGGGGTGGTGCTTCGGGCAGCATGCAGAGCAGTTCGCAGACCAGTTCACTACGTAGTCCACTGATGGACAGTTCACATGGTACTTCAGTATCTACAGGCACAGGTTCAGGCAAAAGGACAACAGACAGACAGTCAGGAGTTCAGGCTTCTGATGAGGATGAGGAGTTTCATTCTCCGGTGGGAGAAGTGTGCTCAGGGAAGAGGAAGATCAAGTGGCTTCAGGATACCTTGAGAGAGGCCACCTTTGTTGCTGGGTCGAAGAGATCGGTCAGAGAGAGTAGACCACCTCAGAGGTTCTGTAGCTATATGGCAATGGTTGCCAACATCGTTGACTCTGAGCCTTCTAGCTATGAGGAGGTAGCTAGCCAGCAGGTCTGGAGAGAGGCCATGCAGGAGGAGTATTCTTCTATCATGAAGAATGATGTTTGGGAGGTGGTGCCGAGGCCTAAGGGCAAATCCATGGTTACTTCCAGATGGTTTTACAAAGTAAAGCACGCTGCAGATGGCAACATCGAGAAGTTCAAGGCAAGATTTGTGGCTAGAGGGTTATCCCAGGTAGAGGGAGTTGATTATGAGGAGACCTTCGCTCTCGTGGCTCGATATAATTCCATTCGCTCCATTATATCGATAGCAACAGAGATGGGTTGGAAGATCCACCAGATGGATGTGAAGACCGCATTTCTCAATGGCTTCATACAGGAGGAGGTGTACATTGAGCAATCGCAGGGCTTTGAGGTGCATGGGAAGGAGTCCCATGTATGCAGACTGAAGAAGGCCCTTTATGGCCTAAAGCAAGCTCCTAGAGCTTGGTACTCTAGGATTGATACGTATTTGCAGGAGATGGGTTTCACAAAGAGTGATGCAGATCCGAACCTATACTTTATTGTAATAGGTGAGGAGCCTCTCATTCTGGTGCTGTATGTGGATGACTTGGTCATTATGGGTGCAGAGAGACTCATAGAGAGATGCAAGAGAGATCTTGCGTCGGAGTTCGAGATGAAGGACATTGGCTTGATGCATTACTTTTTGGGTTTGGAGGTGTGGCAGGAGGAGGGGCATTTCTTCCTGGGAGAGGGGAAGTATATTGTGGACATCCTTAGAATATTTCACATGGAGGATTGTAGACCCATGGCAACACCTATGATCACTAACTGGAAGAAGCTTCACGCTTCAGATTCTGAGTTGGTGGATCCCACATTGTATAGACAGCTGATTGGTTCCTTGATGTATTTGGTCAACACTAGACCAGATATATGTTTTGCAGTTAACACAATGAGCCAGTTCATGTGTGAGCCTAGGAGAGTGCACTGGGTTGTTGCAAAACACATTTTGCGGTACTTGCAGGGGATAGTGGATTATGGTCTCGATTATAGGCAGGGAGATGGAGTGAGATTGGCAGGGTACACTGATTCTGATTGGGAAGGTTGTTCTTCTGATAGGAAGAGCACTTCAGGGTGTTGTTTTGGGTTGGGTTCGGCAGTTGTGTCGTGGTTCAACCGAAAGCAGCAATCAGTAGCATTGAGTTCAGTGGAAGCATAGTACATGGCAGCCAGTCTAGCTAGTTGTGAGGCCATATGGCTTCGCAAGATGTTGTTTGGCTTATTTGGTCAGCCGTTGAGACCTTCAGTGATTTACTGTGATAATTAGAGTTGCATTAAACTCACGGATAATCCAATATTTCATGCAAGTCAAATCATATCAGGATCAAATATCATTTCATCAGAGACTATGTTTAGAAGGGAGCTGTGAAGCTTGAGTATATTCCCACAGATTAGCAGGTAGCACATATATTCACCAAAGCCTTACCACGGGGCAAGCATGTCTACTTTAGTGACAAGATGGGTGTGGTGAGGAACACTTTCCTCAGTGAGAGGGAGTGTTGAAATTTGGGTACCAGAGGACAAGTGGTTCCCTAAGGCTTTGATCTTTGGCCTAGGGAAAAGTGTCCAAAAGAACTTAAATTTTTCTCCTAAAGTGACTTTATAAGTGATAAAGTCAAATCTAATTTAAAAGTGACTTTAAGTGATAAAGTTACTAAGTCTAATTTTAAAGTGACTTTAATAAAGTCAATGTGAAATTAGAAAGTGAAAAGTGACTTTGGAAATAAATGACTAAGAGGGTATTTATTAAAGTGGGGTGAATTAAGAGAAATAAAGTGAGATTTAAATGCACATTTAATCTCAGCCATTGGATTTAGGGATTCCCCAAAAGTCACTTAGGGTTAGGTTAAAGGAGGAAAAGAGGGAAAAGATCATTAATTCTTTCATGAACAGATTGAGAGAGGAGGAGAGAAAGCAAATGAGACATTTCTGAGCAGTGAGAAGAAAGAGGGCAGTAGTGAGGAGATTTAGCAAATCCATACAGCAAGGTTATTGACACAAATCCAACAGCAGGAGAGAGGCACTGTTTCTAAGAAAGGAGGCACAAAAATCGAGGAAGAAGGCAGCAACATTAAGCAAGAAGTTCGAGGAAAAAATCTAGGCACAACAATCGAGAAGTGCTGCTGATATTTTCGGCACAAAAACCGAGAAAAAAGGCAGCAACTTCAGTGCAAATTTCTAGGCAGTTTATGGACACGAATTTCGAGGAGGGCCGTTGTACAAATTCGTACAATTCTGTATAGCTGGTTCTAGCACACTTCCCGAGGTGGCCGTACAACATTTATTGCTGTCATTAATGCTGTAATATTTTATGTTTTGTAAGTTGCTGATTTGGCACAATTTCTGAGGCAATGTGCAAGCAGGGAAATCGAGATAAGTCTGTAATTTTGGTTGCTGGAATTGTCACTGTATTTTCTGTCTCTCTATAAAAGCAATATCAGAAATAAAGAGGAGCTTTCGAACTGGTTTTCCCCAAGAGTTGTAGGGGGTTTTTCCAGGGTCATGTTGACCAAAAATCAATGTGTCATTTACTGTGTGTGTGGCTGATATATTTTCTGAGTTTTTATTTCTACATTTTCAGCACTGTGAATTTTCCAGAATTTGTGTTTTCAGAAAATATTTATTATTTCCAGCTTGTTTAATGAATGGTTATGGGAATGGGCATTTAACTACATGGGAGTAATAAGGAGAAATTGAAAATCGGTGTTGGCTAAAATTTCTACAAGCTATAATATTATCTTCAACAAATAAACCAAGTGAATCCTACAAATATATAGCACATGCTATATAAAGGATCTCTGATCCAACAACCCCCTAATGCTTTAAGATAGATCTATAAGAGAAACACATAAATCACCACTATTTCAATTCGAAACAAGTAGATTAAACCTCAAATCTGATTTGTTATATATGTGATAATGATATTTCAGATTTTCAAGTTATTAATTACCATCCCAAATCAATTGATAAAACTTTGAAAATAGACTAATGACAAATTAATAAATGTATCTTGCAATAAAGCCAAATTATCCTTCAGAGAACCATTTCAAGTTTCATTTAACCACATGAGATGTAATCTTGTTCTCAGAGCACAAGTTGACCTTAGATAGTGTGACACTTAAGAACAAATTCAGTTTATGCTTAAATAACGACAAATCCAAGGTGAAATTGGTTTGTATTATGTTAACAAATCTGTTTGACGTGTTTATGCAAATTCCAGATTTATAATAAAAGATAGATCGATCCAAGAGAGCGAAATAAGTATTTTAAAGCACTACATTGAGGGTTAGATAATCATTTATGGGTTTTTAGATATTCAAGATTGAAACATCCCAATATGCTTGCAACAAGTCTAGATCAAAGATGATCTCTATGGAACAATAGACTTGGATCAATGTGTAAATCCAAAATAGGGTTTTATGAGTGTTATCTTGGATTTGATTTACCAAATTATTCCTCAAGTAAATGATATGCAAGTGAAAATAACTTAAGGAGAGCTCATAACTAGAAGTTAAGAATAAAATTTGAGATTACTTCTAGCTTTTGTTGAAAAGTGTAAGTTGTAACTAGGTTCAGTCTTCATAATGACATGTAATTATGATTTTATGTAATGAAGAGACAACGATAGTAAAATGTATTAATTGTAATTCTTGCATCATGGGTTTTATGAGCAAGAAGTTTTTATTATAGGTCAAAGACTTCTTGATGTCTTTAGGATTTTGTCATCTTGTCATAAAGATAATTAGAGTCATGTAAATGAAGTCACGTTACACTTGTAAAAGGGCACTTTATTGATGTAAAAGTATACTCCAAGACCTTGTCACTAGGCCCCTTTGCAGTCGGCTCAAAGTATGGTAAAAGCTCTCCATGATGATGTCGGACTAACTACCTATGATCATGTCGGCTTAGAATAGAGAAACAATCCCTATATAAAGGGTGATTTGGCCTCATTATGGAGACATCAATTCGAACAAGTATCTGTAATAGTAGTGCGAGTTAAAGGTCTGTATTGGTGCGAAGATAGGAGGCTAATCTACGAGGGAGAGAGAGGTATGCTTACCTCCTGTTTTGGGTCTATCCTACCTCATATGTTTCAGGAAGTCCGAGGGTTGATACAACAAGAGACAAGTCTGCAATCTAGTGCAGAATACAATATGTAAATGAGACTGTGATCAATGCAAAGGTGAGGCAGTACAAGCCTCGGTCTTGGGTCTATACTCTCGCATATCTCAGAGAAGGATAAGAGTATCTATAGGAGGGTTACCATAGGGTTAAAGTAAGTCTGATCTTTGGGCTTGAGAAACATCTGAACAGTGCATAAAGAAGGATCGAAAAGAGTGCACTAGGAAACCGAGGCGGGGATCAAAGGAAGACAAAAGAAGCACATTGTTTTGAGGTTGCTAGACTAGGGACCGAGCTCCCTAGTAGAAGTGCATTGTAGTGCATGAAATGTAGGATCAACATAAGGAGCCGAGAAGAGTTGAAGGATAGTGACAAGGGTCTTGGAGGTATACTGGTGTCAAGGGTCTATGTCATGGTTTTGGTACGCATCAATTGAAGGTCTATAAGGATATTTTTGATCTGGTTTTCCTCTCAAAGAGTGAGAGGTTTTGGTCCTGGCTTGCTAGCCTAAACATTGTCTCTCTTGTGCTTTTGATAATTGACTTGATGAAGAACATAATAATCTAACGAAGATAAGATCTAAGTAAAAGAAGCTTAAATGACATCACAAGTAATTATCAAGAAGAGAAATTGTAATAAAAGCCCTAATTTCTCAACAACTTTATGAATCTATATCAAGTCTATGTTAAGATATTATATGAACGAAATAAAATTAAACTTTGATCTTATGTAAATCTGATTTTTATGTTCCTTTTAGGCAATTTTTAGATTTACATTAACATATTGAATAGCCCAAAAATGAAGAATAAACTTGAAATATGCTAGATCTAAGGATTAATTTTTTATTAGGATTTCAAGATAATAACTTTAAAATCTGACCCTAATGAGTCTAGGAAATGAATATGCTTTAAACTTCTACATGTCGAAGAGGAAATCTAAACTAATGATAATGCAATATTTTCCTAAATATTTTCCAATAAACAAGAAAAAAGGTAAAAGGATTTTGGTTTTTTATATATTTTAGAGTTTAATGGGAGAAGATAAGTGCCTTATCCAAAGCGTTTATTCCAAATGGTCTCTTTTCTTCGGTGGATTAGAATGATGAGTTTGGGGCCAAGGACTTAATAATCACCTATTTAATCTAGATGGAAAATATAGACCAAGACCCTACAAAGAAGGGATCCTAGAAGGAACACCTTCACTAGCAATATCAATTATATATTGGCAAGTGAAATCAATGCCCTTGCCAGGATTCCTAGGGGATAGCCAAAGCTAAAAATTAATAAGCACTTACTGAATTAACAAAGAAAGACAAAGTCGGAATTACCTCACAATAATTCCCTTATTACACTTCAAATGTATCAATTTTGCTAGCTTTGTAGAAGACTTCAATTCCACATCCAATCTTGAACATAAAATAGGTAGCAAGGGAGAAGACTTGGATCAACACCAAATCGCCTCAAAAGGATGATATTCAACAAATTGTATTCTCACTAGCCAATCAACAACAAATAATAGTGTGAGGGGAAGTCTTTTTTATAGAGGAGGCTTCAATGACCCTCTCATTAGAACAATACTTTTCTCTCCTTAGATATAGCCTAGGAGATTTCAAAACCCTTGTCCTCAAACAAACCGAGGACAAGGTCAACAAGTACATAAAAAATATCATATAGTACTTGTGTCACATGTACAATATTCTGTCAAAAGAGAGAGGCATCCCATCGAGAGTAGCAATACCAGGGTAAAGGGAGGCCGCTGTTTCTCTAAGATGCATGGTAACTATTACCCACCAAAAAGTGGGTAATCGATAGGAGAAAAAATTTCTCCTCCTTGGAAAGCTAGCCAACCAACAACTCTATATGATTAGCATATGACATTATGCCAGGATCATCCACTTCTTGCTTTGATCAAATTTCTCTCTCCCATCCGACATTGATTCTTGAAGGAAGGTGGGTCATCCATCGATAGGTGCTTTAACCATTTTGTAATCATGCACTTCCTGTAAATTTTTGTAGATGTTCTATGCTTGATGCAACTTTACTTTTTATCCCCAATGTCAGTCAACAATCACATAAACAAGAAAGTAAAATGCAGATAGAACATACCAGTAGATCGACAGAAGACAAGCCAAAAAATATATATGTGTGTTGGTGCGTTACGACGGTCAGCAAGATGCTTCAACCAACAAAGTCTCAATACAGCCAGCCAACCAGAAGTGTCACACAACCCTCACGAACATCCAAATCAGTCAACCCAAAGTCAACAAAAGTGAACATTGTACTAGTCAATGGTCAACGCAAACAACAACAACAAGAAAGTCAACGTAGCCAAGTCAAAGTCAACGTCTAGCTTCGTTTTTTGTGCCAAAAATGTGGATTGATGAGATCGAAGTTTAGGGAGAGTTTTGGGTCAATTTGACCAAGTGTTGACCAAAGTCAACGCTTGTCAATTTCTGCGCTGGAAACCCTAGCTGCTTTTTCCTTCGTGTGAGTGAAGAAGAGACTCCAGTAGATGATCGAACCAATCATATGAGGAGAGAGGATGTGATGTGATGGATGAGTAAAAATGACGTCCAACGTTGACCTATTTATATCCATCAATGAGGGTGTGTGACACAAGTGTTGGGGCTTCACGCCTACATTTCATTTCTGGCCGACCTGCACATATTTTGAATAAATTCAAAATAAATGTTTTGCTCATCGGATCAAGATTATCTTTAGATCGATCTTGCACGTCTCCGAAAGAGGAATCCAATAAAAATATTGGCATCTTCATCTGAGCATCACAACATGGAGTTGGACCTAGTTATCCATAATTAACACTCCCTCTCAAATAGGGAGAACTCCATGCACTTGTGCCATCCAAACATCGTGCGTCATCCCGCCGTAACTTGCTTTGTTGGCTTCTTTATTTCAGAACAAAAGTGGGTCAGTCACAAAGACATCATTCCTGGCTGACAGATTGAGCCCAGAGGTCCAAAACCTCGATAGGACTCAAAAAGAGTCTCATACCAACTCGAAGTTGGTTTACCTGACCCGAAGTCAGTAGGAGGTTCGAAACCTCACTAGACTTGATCCCAGATCAAGTGGCTGGACCGTGCCATCCTAGACATAGAGAGTACGACAATCTCTGATGCGTTCATCAATATTTGCTACTTGTTTCTAGCTTTTCCCACCTCACTGGCCAAATGAGAGGTACTTCCCATGAGTCTGGGACTCAATGGGTAGGATGCATATGGGGCACATATCATGAGAGGTGAACCAACTGAATCATCATAATGGTGGGGCAGAAGCACCACAAGGTTTGGCAAGCCTAGCCGCGTGTGTGCTTATAGCTCTGAGAAGCTATCCCCAAAGCCTCCTAGAGCTCCCAAAGCTCATCGTCCAACAGGACCGTCAGCATAGGGTCATTCCATGATTCCAAGATTCTCACGGAGGTTAGGAACATGACCTTCCCCAAGGGCATTGTGAGAATATCCGTGACCTGCTCATCAGTTCCAATATGATCGAGCCTTACGGTGCCTCGCTATACCATATCCCAGATAAAGTGGTACCAGCCATCAACATGCTCGGATCGATCGTGGAACACGGGATTCTCTGACAAACGAATCCCCCTCTGGTTATCACAAAGGATAACGGTGGCATCTAGCAAATGTTCGAACAACTCACTGAAGAGCTTTCACAACCAAGTAACTTCACAACAGGCCATACATACTGCAATGTATTCGGCCTTAGCGGTGCTCAAAGCTACCGACTTCTGGTTCCTACTAGTAGCAAACCTACGTGGGAAGCAACATCCAGATGTGCTCTTGCAATCCACCACACTGCCAACCCAATTGACATCAATATATCCATGGAGTGTCATGCTCCTGGTAGTGTATCTCAACCCATGGTCTATCGTGCCCCAGAGATATCTCAAGAGTTTCTTGGCACCAACACAGTGAATGTTATGAGGATCAACCATGCATTGACTCAAAGTGTTCACTGCAAAACATACGTCCGGACGGGTGTTCACTAAGAACATCAGGGCCCCTACAAGTTGACGATACTCAGTAGGATTTGCTAGCATGGGCCCAGTAGTGCTGCCACTCAACTTCTTAAAGTTGAGCTCTATCGATGTCGACACGGACTTACAGTCCACCATTCCAAATCTTTCCAGAAGCTTCACAATATATTTTCCTTGAGAAAGGAAAATCTCGCCAGGTCCCTGCCAAACCTCCAGGCCTAGGAAGTAATGCAATTAGTCCTAGGTCCTTTATCTCGAACTCAGTAGCGAGCTCCCTCTTACACTGATGAATGAGAGGGTCAGCACTTATCAGGAAGAGGTCGTCCACATACAGCACCAGAATGAGAGGCTTTTCTCTATCAACCTTGAAGTAAAGGTTCAGATCATCATTACTAGTAGTGAAGCCCAGCAGGGTGCTATCTATCCTCTCGTACCAAGCTCTGGGCACTTGCTTCAACCCATAGAGGGCTTTCTTCAACCTGCAAACATGGGTGTCCTGATCCTGGACTTAAAACCCTAGAGGTTGCTCCACATATAGCTCTTCCTTTATCGCACCATGCAGAAATGTGGTCTTCACATCCATCTGATGAAGATTCCATCTTTGCGTAGCAGCAAGGGCTATGATAGATCGAATGGTGGTATATCGGGCCACAGGTGCGAATATATCATCATAGTCTATGCCTTCCTTTTGAGAGAAGCCTCAGGCAACGAATCTTGCCTTGAAATTTTCAGCACTTCGATCAGATCCATGCTTGATCTTATAGAGCCATTTCGAGGTGATAACTGCTTTGTCCTCCGGTCTCGGAACCACATCCCAGACATCATTCTTCATAATGGACTCATATTCTTCGTGCATAGCATCCTTCTAGACTTGATGCTTTACGACTTCTTCAAAAGATCCAGGCTCAAATTGTACGATAGTACTCATGGCTGCTAGATGCCCTTGGTATCTATTCGGCTTCTTGCTTTCACGGAATGTCCTCCTTGGGGTCATATGTCCCTCGACATCCTCGAGAGTGTCCCTAAGCGATGATGGTCTCTTCCTTATTAAAGGAGGTGGATCAATAGGGTCCATTGGTCCTTCAACATCGGCCATCGTCTCATCTTTCGGTTCTTATTGATTTCCATGCCTTGCTTCATGATCTTCCTCAGATCTCGGAAGATTGATTACTTTCCTCAGGGAAGCATCTTCATCAAAGGTAACATCGTGGCATATCTCCACTTCCCTTTGACCAGGCACGTAGACTGTATAGGCCTTCGAAGTTTCGTTGTAGCCCACAAACATTCTCTTCTTCCCAGAAGCATCCAGCTTGCTCCTTTTCTCCTTCGGTACATGAAAATAAACAGGACATCCAAAAACTCTAAAATGTGAGACGCCAGGTTTCTTACCAGAGAAAACTTCTTCAGGAGTTTTGGAGTGCAGAGCAGAATGTGGGCATCGGTTTTGTATGTACACAACAGTGTTCGCAGCTTCTCGCCACAGAAACTTTGGTAGACCTTGGTCACATAGCATGGCATGGGCAGCTTCCAAAATGTTCATGTTCTTTCTTTCAGCAACGCCATTTTGCTAGGAGTATAGATGTCAACTTCTCTGAAAAAGTTCTTGAATCGTTTGTCTCATATTCAGTGCCATTATCTCTGATAAAACATGCTTGCCACCTGGCTGAGTCTCAATCTCTGATATTGGCTAAGGCTCTTGCTTGGGTGCGAGTAGCTCCTCTTTAGGTACTGTAACCTCCTCTCGCTCCAAGGATTCCCTTAGAGCTCTGTACTCCTCAAACCTCACTTCGCGCCTGATAACTGTCTTCTTGAGTGATGGTATATACACCCTCTAAGCCTGAGATGTCTCACTATAACCCACGAAAATTCCCTTTACAACTGTGTGCTCTAGCTTCTTCCTTCTCTCTTTGGACACATGGCAATAAAATTTGGTGCCAAAGATGCAAAAGTGAGAAACATCAAGCTTCTTGCCTATGAAAGCCTCCTCCTGGGTAACTTGTCCAAGCACTCTATGTGGACTCCCGTTCTACAGAAATACTGCTTTGTTGCATGCCTCTGCCCACAAGAACATGGGTAGCCCCTGGTCATGCAACATGGCCTTGGTCGCTCCAACTATGTTGCGGAACTTCCTCTCAGACACCCCATTCTACTGAAGGTTATCGGGTTCTTAAGTTCTCTCCTAATGCCCTCCTTTTTGCACACATCCTTGAAATCATTGCACACATATTCTCCGCCATTATCACTCCTCAATGCTTTGACCTTCTTCCCGGTATGGTTTTCTACCAAGGCCTCAATCTACATGAACTTGGAGAAAACCTCCTCCTTCTTCATAAAGAAGATCTATGTCTTCTGGGAATAGTCATCTACGAAAGTGACATAGTACTTGTGTCTCATGATGGATGGAGAAGAGAAAGGCCCACATATGTCTGAATGTACCAGCTCCAAAATCACTTTGGCTTTGTTGTCTCGGCCCTGAAAAGATGACTTGGCATACTTTCCAAGTGTGCACACCTTGAACACATCATGTTGGTCAAATACGCACTATGGTAGTCCTGTGGTTATCTGCTAAAGAATCCTCAACGCCCCATGATGCAAATGTCCCATGCGTCTGTGCCAAATCTCCCCCATGTCTATGCTCTGCGCACTTCCTGCCTTGCTGCTTAAGGTTACGCATGTCTCAACCTGCAACCTGTAAAGATTATTCTTCATTCTTAGATCAATCTGCTTCATTGATCCAGAAGCTAAGTGCTTGAGGTAAGCCTTACCTCTACTAAAAATGACATCATAACCGTTGTCCTCTAGGGTAGCAATAAAAACAAGGTTCTTCTTAAGGCTTGGAACATAGAGGACATCCTTGAGATGGAGAGAGCTACGAGACTCCCTCTCAGAGCTGAGAGTACCTACTCCCCTAGTCAAGTACTTGCCATCATCTCGTAGCTCAATTTGAAACTGCATGTCCTTCTCCTTCAGTTGGCTAAAATATTCCTTGTTCCTGATCATGTGGAAGGATGCTCCAGAAACAATGTACCATACGCTGCTGCCTTTTGAGCTTGCCATGGAAGCTATCAATGAGAAATCTTTCTCGAACTGAGAAGAAAACACATCTACCTTGGCTGATGCGACCACATGGTCCTTACTGGACCCCTTCTTCCGATTAGGACACTTAGTGGCATAATGCCCGAACTGGTGGCAATGGAAGCATTTGATTTTGCTTAGATCTTTCTTCTTCTTCTCACCCTTCTGACTGGACTCAACCTTTCCTTGGCCCTTCTTGCCCTTGGCTTTGCAAAGTTCTCCTCGCCCTCTGTCTTTGGTGAACCTCTATCTCTCGTCCCCCTCTAGATTTATTCTTGGGCACAATCTCCCCGCGGCCTTTCGCAGTTGGGAAGATCTCTCTGCACTGACTACATCCTGAAATTCTTCTAAGACTTATGAAGTTCCAGTAGCGCAAGACTCACAAGGTCTTTGTCTGCTACAGTTTCACCCACTCCAACTAGCTCATCCCTAACCTGAATGAACTTGGAAAGATACGTAATGATGGGATCTCCTTTGCTCATCCAAATATTTCTCAGCTTGTCCTTCAGGGCAAGCTTATTGACATCCCTGGATCCCTGATAAAACTCCAATATGACTTTGCACATCTTGTATGTTGCCTTCTTCCCATGGATATAAGGGATAAATGGTCTTTGATGTTGGAAAATGCAATGTGGCAGCTGTTAGTGTCGGTATCTTCATCCCTCCGTCAGTGATCAAAATTCTCTTGTTGCATTACATATTAGGTGTCTCACTCAGTCAGCTGCATTCCATTAGGAGCATGGATCATCTGACGGTAGTGGCTTTTTATACATTTTCCCTCATGTCCTTTACCTACTGGCCCATTTCCATTCATTAAGATCATTTGCAGTCACTTTTTGTCTTATAGTTTGCAAGAGTCATTTTTTTTTAGGGTTTCAGTTTCATTAGGTCTAGGCTTCCATCAGAAAAGTCTTCAAAATGTCCAATAATGGTCAGCAGGCGCATGAGGAGTTTGAATAAAGTTCCAGTACTAAAAAAAAATTTCATCATCATATGCCTAGAAATGTATTTTTCCTCAAAACTCCGTCTTGAGAAAAAATAGAGTATTTATCTTTTTATGTATAAATTTGATGTAATTTCAAGTTTTCTCATATGTAAGCAATTTCAATGGCAACCCTGGTCACCTTGTTAAACTTCAGCAAATCCATTCCCTGCAAGGCAAACAAAAAGCAAGTCATTCAGTTAATCAGGGGCAAAATGAAGCAAACTACCTAAAACAAAGTTTAAAAAAGTGTCAAAGGTAAACATTACAAAAGTGGGTTTTTTGGAGTGGAAAATTAAAGCCTTTGGTAGATAAGTCATTTTTCATGTTTTAAAGGGCTCATTTGCATTCCAAGAAGAAAGAGTGAGCAAGAAAGGGCCGTGTTGAACAAAGGGAGCAAAATCACAGCAAAGTCGTGCAAGTTTGTGGACGCGGCGCATTGGCTGAGAGGCGCGGCGCATAGAGCTAGCGCGACGCATTGGGTTGGCCTCCACAGTGCAAGAAATACACTGGCACGACGCATACAATTGGCGCGGCGCGTTGGGTTTGTGGCGCGACGCGTAGGGCTGCAGGTTATTTTCACCACAATTTCATTCAAAACTCCAATTTGCTCGGTTTCCTCCGGTCCAAAGTAAGTCAAACAACCCCTTCAATGCCATAAACGTGTGTCATATGATTTTTATGAGGATTTAATAAAAAAAATTCAAACCCTACTTCCTTGCTCAAGACATGATTTCCTAGGGTTTGTAAATTGGTTTTTTGTGGCCATCACTCCCTCACCTTTTATTCCTTCACTGTTTTTCTAGTTTCATCAACCCATTTCCCTATTCCCCATATCCCTAAATTCATCCACCCCTATCCCAATTCCCATTATCCCAAATTTTAGCTACAAAATTCCCAAACCTTAATTGTTATCCCAAAAGCCTAGAGACTTTCCCTAAAACCCGTCAATTCCCCAAATTCCAATTGGCAACATCCCAAAATTCCCCTTACCCTCTCCCTTCATAGTCCCTCACATTTTCATACACTTGGCAGCAAAAGACTAAAGACACCTAAACTCTTCATACTCATCTAAGACAACACAAATTTTGGCAAACATGGAGTCAGATTCCTCCTTTGACCAAGATGAAAGAACACACAGTGACTCTACAACCGAATTGCATGCACTAAGGAGACCTCACAAGAGTGGTAAACATGTACGGGAAGAGCCTACTTCACTTGCTGAGCTGCAGACCTGCCCTCTTGCTATCACATGTTTTCAACAACAGTCTTGTTATTAGTTTTGTGAGATGGTTGCTAGAGTCCAGTACCATCATGAGTTGGCCAGATTGTTTGTGCTTCATTTACGTAATGGCCAAGTCACTCTTGCAGGTGTGACATTCACTTTGACACCGGAATCTATCTCTCTAGCAACCGGTATTCCAAATGTCAGAGAGCAATGGAATAAAAGGTAGCAAGTTGACAGGGAACACTATGAGCCATACATCAAGCCTGGTTTTTTGAGACAACTCAGTAGAGTTTTTCCCTTTCGGTACCTGAAAGATTCATACGCTCCTTTGATGAAACTCATAATCAAATATTTCAGCTGTGAGGGCCAGTTTTCTCGCCTATATGCCTATCACATCAGATTGCTGATGCATTTTACCAGGGTGAGAATGATGAACCTCCCCTACTTCATGTGTCGAAATATTGAGAAGATGACCACCCTAGTGCGAAAGAAAACTCCTGAGCAGCAGTATAACAATATCTATCATTTTGCACTCATCAAAATTGTGGTTATGCATCAGCTTGGTTTGCAGGATTTTTTATGGGAGGATTTCATTTCTCATGAGTTTTTCACAGCTCCTCAGGTACCTCCGGAAGCTTTTCATGAGACCGGTGGACCTTCACATCTGCAGGAGGGTCATGAGACACAGACCGCTAGTGTGTCTGTGTTTGTCACCTATCAGAAGGGCATTAGAAGGTTGTTTGCAGCAGCCAAGCGAGTATTATCTCCACCCGGGGTGGAAGGGGTATCGCTTCCTCCATCAGCAATGCAGGTACAGGACAAGGGAAAGAGGCCAATACATGATGAGGGGCCTTCAGGAGGACAGGAGACAGATTTCATCCTCATTCAGGATGATGACACCGATTTGGGCTCACTTAGCTCAAAGCTTAGAGAGATCATTCGGGAGCAACGGGCAGAGATAAATACTTTGTCCCTCAGCCTACAAAGAGCCAAGTGGATATTCAAACACCTTGAGCAAAGAAACAAGCAGCTAGAGGATCAGCAAACCATTATGGAGTTGCAAAACATACGAGAGAACCGGCAAGCCGCTAAAAAGAGCAAAACCAAGATGACATCACTTGAGCAAGAAATTGAAGCTGATCGTGAAACTTGGCTTGAAAGGGTAAATATGCATTTGGAAAAGCTGTTGGAGAAAGCCAACAAAGAAAAGAACATGTTGAGGCACATGGCCAATCATTATTGGGCGAGAAACCATGTTTGCAAAGCAAGGATCAAAATCTTGAAGGCCAAGTTGAAGAAGGCCTCAAAGCGGCGGAAAAAGCATGATAGGCTTTAGATCTTGGCCGAGGCTTCCTTGGCCCAGCATAGCACATAATGGAGGACACTCAGCCCAAATTTCAAATTTTTTTTTACATTTTTTACATTTTTGAGCTAAAAAATAGACTTTTCTACTCTATGTGTCGCGCCACTTGGTGCGCGCTTTTGATAGGGGACTCCTTTTGATGCAAACTCAACATTTTTGGATTTGTCATGGAAAAATATGCATGCCTACCTATGGCCAATAAATTTTGATAGGTTTTGGGCTTCCAGAAGGGTCAAAAACACCCCAAAAATGACCTTTCTGCCCCTTTTTTGACACACAGGAAGCAGTGTTGGGAGAAATCAGTTTTGGAGGGGCAAATGAAAGCCAAATTCAGAAATTCCACTTGTGTTGGAAAGTAGACAGGCAGACCTTTCCAACAAGCCCACTTGGTGCAAATCTGGACACCGGGAAGGCCTCCAAAATCAGCTGCAAACTGGCGCGACACATAGGGAAATCAGGCGCGGCGCATTGGAGGATTTTGCTCATTTTTGACCCAGAAACTCTGTTTTTCGCCTAGTTTTTGACAGTTTGACTTTCTTACTTCTAAATGTCAAATTCATGATGTAATTTAATGTAATTTGATGGATCTTGATGTAATTTTGTTAAATTTTCACTCATAGAGGTAGATTCATTCATCAAAAGGTGATTTGCAACTGAATGAATCAGTTTCCTAGTTTATAGACGCAAGCTGTTCCACTGCCTACTTTCTAGTTCTCAATTTAGATTTTGTTGGAACAGCTCCTAAACTTGTGAGCTCGACCCCTAGAGGCTGGGATGAGTTATTGTTTGTCTATATCTTGTGGTTTTTCAATCATTAGCATGGTTGGACTTTTGGGAATGCTTTGAGCATCATTGTACATTCATCTCTGCAGTTTGGCAAAGGAATAGACCAGGGTTTGCAGCACTTTATGGGATTCATGTGGCATGTTGCTTTGATATTGTGTTTCTCTCTGTAAATGTAAGTTTACTTGTGTTATATGTATGCCATTCACTCTCTTATTTCTTCTTAACTAAACAAACAAGTTTAAAGGTAGAATTCAGTGAAATTGCAGTGCTCTACCTAGGGTTTGTTTAGTTATTTATGTTTTCAGTTGTTTGAAGAGGATCCTTGAGACTTTCATGCCCTCTTCAACTCCTCATCTGTCTTAAGCTCTCCATTTCATTTAAATTAAAGTGTCAAAACAATTGCCTACCTTGCCCCATTGAGATCTCTGCAAGACTGAGTCTCATTCCCCAGACCCAAATCTGCCTTTCAATTCGAGCCAGTAAAACATCATTTAAAATCAATCAAACTCTTTTGCACACATACCTAGCCTAAAATCAGTTGTCATTCAAGTCATCTCAAACTTCATTGATTATTTTTTGCTGAGATTGACAGGAGAGAGCCCTCTCCCAACCTGGTAGGGCTAGCTACCAGGTTAAGCGTGGTTTGATGTTACCCTAGATTCTGCCTTTCTCACCTTGAGGTAGATTTAGGCCATAACAACAACTACTAGTTTCGATTTTCCTTATTCCTTAATACTTGCTTCTGAACTTTATTTATCTTGTGTTTCTTAATTAGTCCTTTTCATCAAACAAATATCAAGATCAAAATAGTAAAGACAATGGACACAAAAACTAATCTCCAGTCTAGGGCAAAACCCCTCCAAGGGGAAAACCCAGAAAATCTCTTCTCTTCTTATAGAATATGCTTCAAATGAGACAACCAAGACCCAAACCCTAGACCAAGTCCTTCCTCCAGCACCAATCCAACCCTTTAAAAATACCTTCCAATTAGGTCAAAGTCAAACCAAGTCAACCAGAGACAAGTCCTTTTAGAACAGGACCTGTAACAAAATCTCAGCCCCCCTGCAACAAGATTTTTGCCCCCCTTGCAACAAAATCCGGACCTGCAGATACTGCAGAAATTTCGGCCCCTGCAACTACTTCAGAAACTGGCACATGTGAGAGAAAAGTGCCCAAAAACTCATCTTCTTTTCTTCACTAGGGTTTCTCCTTTACTTCCTTGACCTTCGCTCTTCTTTCTTCATTCTTCTATTGCAGATCAAACATGTTGTTGTGTGTGAAAGGAGGTCGAAGATGTCTCTATATATAGACTTACCTCAGTTTGATGACCTTCTCATCCAAGCATCAACATCCTCATGGTCCATATCCACTCGAATCTTCCTTCATGCATCGGAGTGCCTAAGGATCGAACTCGATTACCAAGTTGGAACTTTTCTTCTTAAGATTATACTGGATGTTAATCATATTCTTACATAATCTTAGAGAAAGCCTTAATTCTTTATTCATCCTTGAGTAAGTCAAATTCTTCTTTCAAGCATCATATAACCATATACTAAGCATTTCTTATGTCCAACATTCTTTTACAGGATTCCGTACACATGAATCCTATCCAAAGTTTTCTTCCAATTTGTAGTTCCATGTTTTCATTCATTCATCTATCCATATGCCCTAAAATGACCCTGCAACCTCACCCATTGCATTACTTCATCCTTCAGTGTTGTTTCCATACTATATGGAATATATTCTACCTTGCCATAATGCTTCTTCCAAACCTTCCAAAATGATGGTTCTTACAATGATCCACCTTAGCAAGATGACTACCTCCAACATAATGTTATATAGTGCCTAGATGAACAATATGCAAAATGGTCTTATTCATCTATCTTTAAAGACTAGATGATTTCTACAAAGCAACTTAACTAAGTAAACTCTAAATATGCTACTATTATATGCTTCTCTCTATTATGTTGTACAAAATCAAGATTCTTCTAGAGTAAGCAATAATGCATACTATTCTAAAGGAAAGACCAATCTTCATAGAGAACTTGACAGATAGGGTGCCTTCATCAATAGTAAATATGTTTCACATCTTCTTTTTTAAAATTCTTCTCAGGTTCTCCCATCTCCTCAGCTACGTGAGTCTCACTCCTTTCTTTTCTTGTTCTGTTGTCTTGGACAATCCCTCTTAAAGTGTCCATATTCATTGCACTTAAAGCATTGAACCTTGGACATGCCTTTCTTCTTGGACTTACCAAACTTTCCCTTCTTTAGCTTCTTGATTCTAGATAGAAAAGCTTGAGATTATTCATATGATCCAATGTCATCCTTTGCCTTGATCCTTGTCTCTCCCAAGATGCATTGTGCCCACAACTCATCAAAAGGAGTTGAATCTTTCTTGGAGTAGATACTTGTTGTAAAGCTGCTCCATTTTGGTGGCAATGCTTTTAGTACACAGATGGTCATTTCTGAATCAGATATTGTCTCTCCAAGCCCCTACAAATGATCTCTTAATTGAGATATCTTCATTAGAAAGGATGCCATGTCTTCATCCTTTGATTTCTTCATTTTATACAGTTTATTCCTCAAAGACATCTTTTGTCCTGATGTACTTACATAGTACAAATTCACTAGCTTGTTGTACATAGCCTTAAAAGTTTTCAAATTTGCAACAAATGGAACAAGAGGATCCTTAATGGACTCAACTATGATCCTTTGTGCCCTTACTTTTGCTTTCTTGTACTTTACTAGTTCCTGAGTCTTGTCTTTGCTAGGTTTAGTAGTTTCACTAGTAACATATTCCATTACCTCATGTTCTGTAAGTGCCAAGTCAATCCTTTTCTTCCATGCTAGGAAATTTGGTGCTCCAACGAGCTTATTGCTTTCCTTGCAGAAAGAACTCATATGACCTTTAGATTCAGACATAGAGCATAATATGATACTTGTTAATCAAGAATCTTCCCTTCTTTGATGATGTCTCCAACTATCTTAATGCTTTCAAGATCTTCAATGAAACTTCAATGATGTTTCCTTAAGGTTCCTTCAAGAGTGATGAATGATATCAAGATCCTTTGATGCCTTCTTCAAAGATGTTCTCTTAGGTAGGTTAGTTCAATCTTTCATCAACAAGCTACCAGCTACACCTTAGTTCCTTAGTTTCGACCCTGCAACTTTGATTTGCACCTTCGATCTTGTAATTTCGACCTTGTAACTACTGCAAAAACCCTAATCCAACTTCTTCTTGAGTTCTTCCTTGAGCAAGACAGATCCTCTCCAAGTGAATGACGTCAAGACAAAGTATAACTTCTTCCAGCAACTCAATATTGTACTTCGTCCTACTGCAACTTAGACTTGCAATTTCAGCCTCCTTTGTAGTTGTAGAAACCCTAGAACTTCGCTCTTTGAGAAATCTTCCTTTGAGCAAGAGCTTGATGCAGTCCACTAGATCAATAGGTCCCACATTGGGTTTTTCCGGGGACTTAGTCCAAAAATAACAGTGTATTGTGTGTCTATTTTCTTGTTCAGATCTTGTTTCCGCATTTAATTTATGTAGTTTAATTAGTGAAGGTTGTAGTGTATTTGCTTCAGTATTTACTTGTAGAACACAGTAAATAACTTGCATGATTAATCAAGTAGGAGAAGTAATATCAGTTTGCTGCAATAGGGATTCCGGGTTGAGGAATTTTCACATGGTATTAGAGTGCAAGTGAAGCAAGAGAGCATATCAGAAGAACTCAGCGTTGAAGAAGAAGAGGGAGTTCGAATAGCTGCATAGGCAGCAGATTGAAACCCCAAGGGATTGCGCAATCCAAGCCAGGAGGGCAAGATTTTCAAGGGAATCTCTCTCTGAGTGAGTCGACAGAGAGGTACGTTTTCCAGTTTGTGATTTGTCAGCATCAGAGGGGGCAGCGCAGCAGCATCTACAACTGTGGGACACTGTTTTTCTGCAGCATTTTGCTGGGCATAAAAGTGCTAGAAGGAAGGAGGAGACACTTTTGAGGGAATTTTCTTCCTCAGTGAATTCCAAGCCAAGGGATTCTAATTCTCAATAGATGAGCAACGTTGTTGAGGAGCATATCTACTAACTCCAGCAGGGAGTGCGTAGGCCAGCCTAGCAGCTTCGCAGAGGAGAGAGAGAGAGAGAGAAGTTTGACAATTTTTAGTCGACAGAGATGGCAACAACCTGGTTGAGAGATCAAGATCAGTTGGATGGTGCATCCAACTATGTGATTTGGCAGGAAAGGATCATGTGTCTGTTAGATGAGCATGATATCAAGACCTTCATCGACAACGTGGCAGTTGCCACCGTAGATTCAGATCCATCGAAGGCCTACAAGAAAGATATGGCTAAAGCTAAAAGGTTGATCCTCGACGGAGTGAGGGATCACATTGTCTCACATATTTCTGGCAAAGGGACTGTCAAGGAGATGTGGGATGCATTGGCTAAGCTATATCAGGGGTCTTCCGAGCAGCGGAAGATGTTCTTGGAGTAGAAGATGCGATCTACAAGGATGTAGAAGGGAGAACGCATAGATCTGTTCCTATTGAATCTTTAGGATGTTTGAGATTAGCTAGCAGCTGTAGGGTCAGCACCTCAGGCCACGAAGATGGTCAGATTGGCTGTAAACTCTGTATCCGATGAATGGCAAGTCTTTGTCCAGAGCATCTTGGGCAGAGAAAGATTGCCTGATTGGGAACAAATGTGGGCTGCTCTTTAGTAGGAAGAGATGAGGTGAGACGTGATCAAGTGCAAACTTGATGGGAGCAGCAGCAGTGGGTTGAAGCCCAAGGAGGAGGAAGAGAATGCAACCCTTTCATCTAAAGGGGAAGCAGGAGCAGCGGAGGCGGAAAATGGACGTCTCAAAGATCAAATGCTTCCGGTGTGGCGAGTATCGTCACTATGCTACACAGTGTCCTCCCAAGAAGAAGGACAAGCATGAGAAGCATGATCTGCAGACTGCAACCGCGAAGATCGAGGAGGACAAGTTCACCATGATTGCCCACATATCTCTAGGGGAGAATTGGGGTGATTTAAAACTGTAGTTCCAGAGAACTGCCATTGGGTAGGATCCTTGAGGAGTCCACCTCATGGATCAGTACCTTACTACAGGAGTCCAAATCAACAGTCAGGATGGATCAGTGTCAGTTGGTGTAGAGGAGTGTCAGAGTGACAACACAGTGGCTAGAGAGCAACAGAGACTGAGCAACGTAGAGCAGAGTTGCCAGTAGTGCAGGAGGGCACAACGCAGAGTCAGTAGCAGCGCAATAGCTTCAAAGGGTCAGCGCAGAGACTAGTAGCAGTCAGATCTTCAGTATCAGATGCATCATGCTGAACACTTAGTTCAGTTCTTGGATGTTTTTTTGTTGCATCAGGCAGCAAAGTTGCAGTGCAGTGTCAGTTGACAACAATATTCAGGGTCATCAGCAACATAGATGCAGCAACGTAGTTGTTGGTGGGCAGCAATGTCAAACATCAACAACACAGAGGGAGATGTTACAAAATCAGTGTAATGCTTCAGCAGGATGCATTACAAGAGCACAATCCTCACTAAGAGGGAGTGTTGATTTTTGGTGGCATTGGATTGCTCTAAGTATCAAATTTTGCAGGGAGGCTTAAACACATGTATTCCAAAATACCCAGAAGGTGTTTTGGGAAATTCCACCCAGATGGGGTTTTATTAAAATAATTAATTATTTTTAATTGTAGCCTAAGTCTAAACTTAGGGAATTAAAATAATTAAAGCGTATTAATAGAGCTGTGTGAAACTTCTAGAAAAAGACGAAGATCGAGTCAATATGATCTAAGCCATTGATTATGTTTTAATCTGGGCCGTTGGTTATCCAACAAGAAGATTATAAGATGGACTTCGACGGGCATTTGGAAAATACACTAAGTGAGTCTAGAGATCGAATTTCTTAAGAGAGCAGTGCAGAGCAGCCAGAGGATTTGATCGAGTTGATTCGATTGCAGTGAGGGGCAGTGGTAGTTCCGGTTGGAAGATCTCTTCCAGAGCCGGGAAAACTTTGCAAAGAAGGCAGAGGGAAGTACACAGAAGAGGCAGCATAGCGGCTACGCTAGGCAGCGCAGTGCCACAGAGAGGCAATCTTGTAGCCTTGAGGAGATCTGTGATTTTGCTGAGGATCAGTCAGATCCAGTGCCAGAGTGCCGGGGTGTGAGACCAGAGGAGCCATAAATCAACATCCAGCCAACGAAAGATCCAACAGAAGGAGGTGACGCAGTCCCCAGCCAGAGTGACGCAAATCTGCGAAGGGGCTGAGTGGGGCTCATCAGTTCAGTGTTGGGTGAATTCCAGATCTCTAGTGTCAGTGTGAGGTTATCCTCACTAGTTCTCTGTCAGTCAGATTCTCTGTTGATAGCCAAATTTGGGCATCCAGTTATATTCAGAAACTTCTGCTTAATAAAATCAAACCCTCATCTGCTGTACCAGTTTTCCCACATTGGGTTTTCTTGGGACTTAGTCCAAAAATAACGGTGTAATGTGTGTCTATTTTCTTGCTTAGATCTTGTTTCCGCATTTAATTTCCACAGTTTAATTAGTGAAGGTTGTAGTGTATTTGCTTCAGTATTTACTTGTAGAACACAGTAAATAACTTGCATGATTAATCAAGTAGGAGAAGTAATATCAGTGTGTTGCAATAGGGATACCGGGTTTAGGATTTTTCACACCTAGAAGCACGAAGAAGATGTTTCTACCTAGAAGACCATCAATAATGAGCATGAAACCCAAGCTTTTTTTTCCACAGGAAAAATCATAACTTTCATTGATATGGTATGAAAATTACATGCTGTATATGTTGTTCTGCATATTTTGATATATCAGCAGGTGGATGCATACAATTCATAAAAATTACATCTCTGATATGTTCAAAATAAATATGATAGAACTGAGTAATGTCTGGTAGATATAGCTGCTGAATATGTACAAGAAAGAAAATAAATACATAGATAATAAACTGTCATATATGATAAGCCAAAAATAGAGTGTTGTGTATCCTCTGAAAAATTATGGAACTGCCACCCTCTGTCTTGGTATGTCTTCATATGGCCTGTGCAAGAAATGGTAAAATTGATGATCATTGTGTTCCTGGATCTCCCAATGGTCCCTTAGTATGTGAGCTGCCTCCTTGGATAATGTATCGGAAATTTGGTTCCTCTCCCTGTAAATATGTTGACATGAGATATGGTCAAAATGAGCTTTGAGTTGATACACCTCATCCAATATATTATGTAGTGTGTGCACGTGGCATGCAGAATGCTGATTAAACCAATCGATGATGATTTTTGAGCCCCCAAAGATTTGTATTCTATTGCAGTGTTTAGTGAGGGCAAACTGTAGGAGGGCTCTCAGGCAAGATAGTTCAACATAATTGTTTGTTCCCCTTCCTAGTCTTATTTTGACTTTGAAGTAGTGTTGTTCAGTAAGTTGAAGGAGTACTCCCCCCCATAGCCAAAATGTTGTGCTGAGCCATCAAAATAGGCTTACTGGAAAGATTTGTCAATGACCTCAGGAATGATGCTTCGGGTAGAGGGAGGAGGAGGGTCATCCGGGATCAAGTGGTAAATAGTGGAGATGTGTTCAACAATTGTAATCTAGGATGGAAAGAGGTCATGGAAGATGGCATGGTTGCGTGCAATCCATAAAACCCAACAGATTAATGTAGGGAGGTTATAGAGCTTGTGTGGGTTGGAGGATTACCACCAAGAATCTTAGGCCAGATGGACAGAGTGACCAAACCAACCCTTGTTTAGGTTGAGTGCTGAAAGGATATGAGACTAGTGGGCTTGTGTAACAGGGCAGTATAGAAAGAGATGATCAGTGTCCTCCACAACCAGTTTGCAAAGTGTACATCTTGTTGGTTCAATGAAAGAGCGCTGCTGTAGGTGTGCCCCTGTGGGGATCTTATTCGAGAGGATACACCACATTAACAGTTTTGCTTTTGCAGGGCATTTTAGCTTCCAAAGTGGACTCCACTACTAGCATTGTACCAAAGGTCGATGAGTTTCATAAATGTGTAGATAGCCCTTCTTTGGAGTATATTTGCCATGTTTGGAGATCACCCAGATGATCTTATCATCTCTATCCGTGATTCGAACATGTGATTCTGATAGTGCAGCTAGGTAGAGTGCCCGATCATCCTCCCATTGGTGATGTATGTGAAGGTCACGAAGGGTCAAGCAGCCTTGAGAAAAACTGGTTGTGTTATCCGGGTCTGCCACTTGGTTGAGGGTATTGAAGCCAACATTGTTCAAAGCTCTAATGAGTTCTGGTGGGAGGATATGTGCATTACCACAACCAGACCATGGATCACAGCCAATATGGACCTGTCTCTCGAAGCCCACTTGCCATGCAAGTCCATTTCTTATGTGCTCAATAGAATTCAGGATGGCTCTCCAGATTGTAGAGATGTTGGACCTGTGCCATGGACCTCTCCTGATCCAATCAATACGTTGGTATGGGTGGATATATTTATGTGTGACAACCTTGGTCCACAGACTACGGTCTGTGAGTATCTGCCACTCCAGTTTTGCAGCCAGTGCCTTGGCAAATGAGTGTAGGTCTTTGATGCCCCAACCCCCCCACTTTTTTGGGAGGGCAATGAGATCCCACCTAGCCCAGGCAAAAGTGTGTCCCTCCTTTGCACCATTCCACAGAAACCGTTGACAGATTCTCTGTATCCTGTTGAGCATGCCTTTCGGTATCAAATCCAAAGACATCCAATAAACCGGGATGGCCTCCAGTACCGATTTGATAAGTACAAGTCTACTGGCCCGAGAGAGCCACCTGTGGTACCAAGCATTTAGTCTCTTGTCGATATTTGCAATTAGCCAAGTCCAATCCGTTGCTCTGTAGTTGACCGGCTTGAGGTGAACGCCAAATTATTTTAGACCATCTTCAAATTTGACCAGGTTGAAAGGAAAACGCTGCAGAGCATAGTGAGATTCATGTGGGGAGCAACCATGGATGGTGATAATAGTTTTGGAGCTATTACAACACATACCTGTAGCTTTGCAAAATAATTTAAGAATAGAATTGACCACGTTATGTCTCCAAGGGAGCCTTTCATGAAAATAATGATATCGTCCATAAATAACAAGTTTGTCAATATGTAGTTGTCAGTGAGCTTGATGCCTCTCAGCCTGCCTTTGTCCCTTCCATCAATCAGGCATCTACTCAGTCCTTCCATGACTAGTAGGAAGAGAAGTGGGGATAGAGGGCATCCCTGTCTGAGTCCCCTCTTAGCATGGAAGAAATTTGTTGTGCACCATTTATGAGAACACTGTAAGACACTGAGTTGATGTAGCACATAATCCAATTGATAACTGGATTAGGGATACCAAGGTGAGTGAGGAGCATTCAGATATAGAGCTAACTAGTCTGATCAAATTCTTTTTCAAGATCAATCTTTAGCATCATACCTTTGATCTTCTTTGTGTGCATAGATTGGAATCCCTCCTGTGCAACCCCAATTGCTTCATGAACATGTCTGTTCTCCAGGAAAGCAAATTGTTCAAGAGAAATATGATTAGATAGGATGGGTTTAAGTCTGTTTGCAATAATTTTGGCAATGATCTTGTATATGCAATTACATAGGGAGATTGGGCAAAAGTCCTTAAAGGAGGTAGGGTGATCAGACTTGGGGATGAGGGCGATGGAGGTGGAGTTAAAAGAATCATATATGTGCCCCGTTTTCCTTGTTTCCTCCACCACCTCCACAATCTCTTGTCCCAGAAGGTCAAAGAAAGCAAGGTAGAATTCAACCGACCAACCATTAGGTCGAGGGCTCTTATCCTTCTTAAACCACTTGAGGACAACCTCAAGCTCTCCTATAGTGACATGATTAAAAATATCCTTAGCAGTATCCTGGTTCACATATCTAGGGAAGAGACCAACAACCTTGATAGTTTCTGCCAGTGTGATGTTCTGTGGTGCTTTGTAGAGGTTCCTGAAATGAGTGGTGCCCATATTTGCAAGCTGGTCAAAAGTTGAGGCAGTTGAGCCATCCTCATTTTCAAGTTCTTGGATGGTATTTATGGCCTTCATACCTCTGGCATATTGTTGGAACAATTTGGTATTTTCATCCCCTGCTTTTATCAATATAGCTCGGCTTTTGAGTCTCCACATTTCATCTCCGTCCTTGAGTATTTTTAGGCACTCAAATTCTAACTTGATGAGGTAACCTTTAGCAGAAAAAGATGTAAATCCCCCATAAGTGGGGTCCTCAAGTTGTTTTATCTCCTTCTCAATCTTGACAAGCTCATGGTCATTATGTTTTTTCTTTTCTTTAGCCCACTCAATGGTCAATCTCTTAATAATGTGCAATTTATTTGCAAAGGAGGCAAAACATGAATAGTCAGGTTGATGTTGTGCACTTCTCCAAGCATTGTTGACCTTTCTAATGTAATCCTCATCTTGAAGCCAAACAGAGCAGAACTTGAAAGGTGAAGCAGGTTTGTGGGATACACCAGTGATCTCAAGGTAAATGGGGGAGTGATCAGATATGCCCCCAGAACCAACCCACCGTCAAAAGGAAACCAGATGCTGAAGCAGATCCTCCTTGATAAGGAATCTGTCAAGTCTACGGGCAATCATAGCTTCACCAGTGCACGGGTTGCACCAAGTAGGGGAGGGGGAGGCCATAGTGGGATCCACCAAGTGATGAAGAGCAGTTTAATGCCTGAAAAAGTTAGTGAGTGGATCCATTTGTGCATTGGGGCCCCAAGATTCAGCAAGACCCAGGGAGAAATTTAGGTGCCCAGCTAAGATGATGTTATTAGCTTGTAAGAAGGATGTTTGTAATAATGAGAGCCAAAAATCCTGGTGGTGTTGACAGGGGCCATACACATTGACGATCCTTAGTACTTCCTCAAGCTGTTCCAAGAAAATATCAGCCACAAGGACTCCTTCCCTACCCCAACAATTGACGAGTATGATAATCCTCGGGTTAAAGCCCAGAGCTAGTCCACTCGATCGCCCACGAGCATCTAGGGCTTGAAATATCCAGGAGGGAAAGAGGGAAGAGAGAGCAGTGATAGTAGTCTCAGATGGTCCAAGGGTTTCTTGTAGGAGTATAATATCCACATTAACAGAGTCATAAAGGTGCCTAAGGGCAAGGCGCTTGGCAGGGCTAGCCAACCCCCTACAGTGGAAGGAGAGGCACTTCATTGGGAAACCATTGTGGGGGCATGTCTTGCTCTAAGAACCCCTTCAATGGAAAGTTGTTTTCCAACCGCTTTGTCCAAGCCAACTTGTAATATGGCCTTGGATATGTTAGAATGACGACCTCTGGGAGGTTTAGCAGGGATGTGGGGAAGAGTGGGGGCAGAGCCTAGATCGGTTGGGGCAGAGGCTCGGGGACGGAAGTTGTATGAATGAGTGGATGATGCATCAAATGAATCCACCTTTGGGGGGGAGGTGGAGGTAGGAGGCAGGGAGATGGCAGGGGAGGGGTAAGGAGTAAACTAGTGGGGAATTTATAGTAGAGCAAACAATGGATGATACTCGAATGCTAGGATGGGGAGATGCAAAACAATTATGCAATGCAGGCAATGACAAAAAGGATGAAAAAGTAAGAGGGGGAAGAGGAGAGGTACCAGAGCTCGGAGGGTGCCTAGAAGTAGCTGCCATAGTCATGGATCTGGTGATCCGAGTCGATGGGTGAGTAGCAGCCGCATTAACGGTCCTCGAGGATGGCAGGTCTAGAGGCGATGTGAGAAATACCGACAGTTGTGTCTGCCTGTTCAGCGAGAATGTGATCGGTTCTTGTGTAGTTCGGAGTCCAACTGATGAACGGGCAGAAGGAGTAGCAAATAGCAATGGGAAATCCTTGTACACATGCCCTACCTTATGGCATCGTCTGCATCTGAAGGGTACACCTTCATAGTCCAATATTTGAACTCGGGTCGTGTTCCTCCAATGGATTTTGAGCGATTCTTCCAGTCCCTCCCTAGTGTCTAGATGAACGAGAATGCGTGCAAAAGCCATCTTGCCAGACTCAATGTATGTGCGGTCATGGTCTAAATAGGTCCCCAGGATGTTCCGAATGTTGACAAAAATTTACTCCTTCCATAAGTGCAGGGAAGACCAGGAAGACGAACCCATATGGGTCCAGCCCCAAGGTGTTCCCTTTCGGTGTCAAATAATGGGCTCCATCGCTTGAGGAGGACTGGTGCGAGTTCAATGTCCCAAAATTGGGATAAACCCAATCAGTGAGATCCTTGGAGGTGAACTGTATAGCAAACCATCCCTTCGTCAGTGTATAAACGATAGGGAGCTCTTGTAAGGTGTTGCCCCAAATTTCCGAAACCCATTGCCAAAGCCTCTTGGCACTGTAATTTCGACCACGGACCCGCCCAACCAGGACCTTGTCCACTGTTCCCAGCACATCTTCCATTTGTATGCCCTCTCCAAGTGTGAGTTGGCTACCTCTGTTACTAGCCTTCACGCACTTTGTTTTCCTGGTAGCACAGGGGGGGGGGGCACAGGTGTAGTGAGGCTTCGATGCCACTGAAGATGGGGGAGTAGAGGGCTCTTCAGAGGTGGGGGGTATATTCAGTTCCGAGAGGCTGACGTTGAAGTGACCGGATGGGGGACGGGGAGTAGCAGTGGTAGTATGGGATGGGAGGGGGAAAGTGGACACTGTCGGAGGGATGGACTGGAAAAGGGAGCCTGTAGGTATCGGGCCAGATAAAGCAGAGAAGGGGATATCTAGGGAACCGGTAAACGAAGGGCTAAGGCCCGAGGGTTCCGGAGTCGGCAAGAGAAATGTGTGCGCGAGGAAAGCGAGTGTGGATGCTGATGGTGGTCGGAGGTCCGGCGAATGGATGTGGTTAAACCTAGCCATAGTGAGAATGACGTGTGAGGTAACAACAGTTAAGTCGAGAACCAGGAAGGTGTCGAAGTCAGGGATGTGATAGGAGGAAGAAGGGTTTGTGGGTGAGACCCTAGGTGAAAATACCGACGAACAGGATGAAAAAACCGGTTGAGAAACAAGCATACTTGTTGAGAAATGGGGGGAGGGGGGTGTGACTAGATGTTTGTGGACGAGTAAGGGTCCTCGGAATAGTCTAGAAGTTCATCATCCATTTCTGTGGCCATGGTCAAACCGCAACCGTCAGTCCAATATCGGAAAACCACTGATAACAGGTTGAAAGCGGTTATGACAGTTCAACAGAGGGTTCAGTGGTGGTCAGGGCGTCTGTTGCACAAGCGGAAAGGTGGATGTTGGGGACGCCACATGAAACCCATGCTTTACAATAATAATTTTTCTTTCTTCTTTTGTTTGTTACATAAGATATACATATTGAAATGAGTACAACAACAATTACGAAGATTGAAACTAGTTATATTGCCACCCATCTGACCCCCTCAAGAATGATCCTCTTGGCCTTGGTGTCATTCCTTTTTTGCTGGATCCACTGTTGGGGATCTGCAAGTGGAACTATTTGATTCTGCGCAAATTCTAGCACCCCATTATATTCCAACACTATTGATATTTCCTCCCTCCATGAGCAAAAGTTAGAGGCTCCCTCTAAACAGTGACCTGCCCTTAGTCCTTGGAACAACATCCTGTTATTCAAAAACTGCTCTTCAAAACTCTAGCACAAGGCTACAGACTGATCTGCGCTCTTCACTTACTGAAAAGTGTTGGTGCTTGGTTTTTATGCAGAGTGCGACTCTGATACTGTAATATTCCCAATTAGCTTTGCTAATTGGAATATTTCATTTTTGTTTAATTTTGCCGCTTTAGCTAGAAATAATAAATAAAGTGAGAAATAAGAGGGTTACCTCACTTTAGTCACCTCACTTTATAAAATAAAGTGTTTTTCCTAGTTGATTGACGTTATAACTTAGAGAGGGGGCCTTGGGGGTCCACATGAGTATGAAGGGGAGGCATCAGGCTGACCCAAGGTTAACTGTGCAGGCCAAGGAGAGTGAAGGACGCAGTCAAGGTTTTGGAGGGAGTTTAGCACTATAAAAGGTGGGGTTCTCACCTCATTTGGGCATGCATGATTTGATATTGATATTGAGAGCTAGAATTCTGTCTGCTTCAGCACGCCGGTTGTTTAGTCGGTCTGCAGCACTGTTTAGTGCAACCGAGTGTCTCTGTTCGGAGATCTCACCCTTAGCCTCGGGGGACTTCGAGTGCCTGCCCTGGTAAGGTTATTTTCTGGTATCACCCTTAGCTTCGGGGGACTTCGAGTGCCCGCCCTAGTAAGGTTATTTTCTGAGTAACATCCTTCAGTTTCAGTGGTAATTAGCAGCAGTTTTCTGGTGGAGATTTGGAGAGGAGGAAGCCCCTTCTTGTGACTGCGCAGATCCAGGAGGTAGGACGCTGATCCAGAGAGGGAAGGACGCAGATCCAGCTGGAGGACTCAGATCTGAATAGTGAGGACGCTGATCCAGCTGTCCAAGGCAGAGAGAACGCAGATCTGAAGAGGTATTGGTAGATCCAGTCTTGGGGGACGCGTATCCGAGGAGATATTGGCGTATCTAGCCTTGAAGGTGCGTACCGAGAGATACCATCGGGATTCAAACTCCTCGAGGATGCGTATCCGAGGGAGATATTGACTGCATCCGGGCCCAGATCCGAAGACATAGGCAAAACAGATCTAGCCTTGGAGGACGCGTATCCGGAGTGATAGGACGCGTATCCGAACAGAGGACTCGCATCCAACAGACCGCGCAGAGGACGCATCCAGGCAGGAGGACGCCTTGATTCGATGAGCAGATCTTGGTGTAGGGGTTTGGCAACAGCGTTGTTTCCGCCCTCAAAGAGCTGATCATTTCATCTGGAGGTTTTGTGGCCAGCCTTTCATCTGTCTTCTGCGCTGTCACTAGCAGAGACAGCGTTTTTATTGGTGAGGGTTTGGAGGATTGAGATCAGCCATCCTCTAGTCTTCAGTTCATAGCTCCATTGCATTCCAGCAACAGTTTTTCATAGCAGATCTTCAGCCAGCTAGGACGCTGTCCTTGTTTGCAGCCATTATTTGTTCTGAGAGGGTCTCCACTTGCCTAGGGCAAGGATAGGTGCACTCATCCTGATTATCTTGTACTCCTCTATATGTATTCTCAGATTAATAAAATGGCTTAGTTTTCTGGCATTCTGTGTGTACTTGTTCCATGATCTGGTTCCAGCATTGTATTTTGTATATCTGTCTGGCATATTTCTGTGTATCACTGGTTATTTCCCTTTGGGGATATTACAGATACCATGTGAATTTTCTTGAAACTTTGCATCTGCTTAAACGAAACAACTGAAAACTAAAACCAAATTTACTTTCACCAAGATACAAAGTTTCTTAACTTTCAACATGTAGCATAAAATAATTGAGATAAAAGCCTCATGCACACAAAATTGACATGCTTGTTTTACACTGAAACCCAAAAGGGAAAACTTGCTTTCTTTGCTGTGGTATTTTATTGATTGTTCTTTAAGCAAATGGATCTATTACAATTCATGCTACTACTGCAACCAACATATTGTCACTAAGAAATCGCTAGGCTTCTCACTAATCTTAGCTCTACAATTGATCTGCATGTCTTGATCTCGGCCTGGTCTATGAACCCTGATCCCTTGCTCCACAATCCTTGCACTCTGGCTCCTACATCCTTGCGCACATTTGGTTCCTAAATCCTTGTGCACTTGGCTCCTAAATCCTTGCGCACTTGGGCCCCTAAATCTATGCGCACTATTGATCCTCAATTATGCGCACTCCACACACAAAGAATGATTTGTAGTCTTGTGCCTCCATCCTTCTCTTTATAGATAGAAATCGATGCATGCAAGGAGGCCTTAGTTGAATATCAATTCACACTAGTGTCGCAAATTTTTTTTGCTAGTTAATTGAAGCAAGTCCCAGTTACACTTGGACTAGCTCTCAGTTAACTAACTCGAGTTCCTCTTTGATTTCCTCTAGTTGTGATTGTGATTTAACTGCGAACTCAACTCGTTCTCTGTCCAATCAACACTGAAGTCTTAACTCGCTCTACTTGAACTTGTCACTGGCACCTCACCTGTAGTCTAATTGAAGAAGACTCCAACGAATTGAAGCTCCAACACTGCGCATGCAGACTTGATGACCATTCCAGCAAACTGGAAATCAACTCATTGGAATTGAAGTCTATCTCATGAACTCACATTCATGCTAGAGAAAGACTAAGTCGAGGTATTCATTGGCTAAGGTATAGTCCAAAAGACCTTTCATTGCTACATTTTCAACACTCCCTCTTAGCAAGGAAGGGTTTTTGTACAATTCCCAACTTATCTCTGAAGTAGAAAAAATTGCCTCATGCCAATGCCTTGGTCAAGATATCTGTTGTCTTATCCTCTGTTGGAATGTATGGTAGCTTCACTCTTCCTTTATGCACATAGTCCTTGAGATGATGATACTTGATTTCGATATGCTTAGAGAGATCAAGAAACGCTGGATTCTTAGAGAGCTTAATGCAACTTTGATTGTCACAATGTATCATAGTGGGCTCCATCTTCTCCCTGAAAAAGTCCCACGAACAACTTCCTCATCTAGATAGTTGCACATGTTGTCAAACTGGAAGCCATGTACTGGAAACAACTACTGACCCAATGCTAAAGACGCAACCTGAAGTACTCTTCGGATCTATAGAGCTCCCTACGTAATTTGCATCTATGAAGCCCTCAAGCCTCATTCCATAAACCTGCCTATACCATCATCCATAATCTATCGTGCCTTTGAGATATCTCAAAACATGCTTCGCAGCAACCCAGTGAACTTTGGTAGGATCCATCATGAACTGGCTGAAAGGGTTCATTGCAAAACATATGTCAAGTCATGTGTTAACTAAGTACTAGTGTTACACGGTGTAATATCCCCAACGGGAAATAGACAGTAATACACAGAAATACAAACATGCAACTATATAGGAAAAATGCCGGAACTAGAATATAGAGCAAGTACACATAAAAATGCCAGAACGCTAAGCCATTTTATTAATCTGAGAATACATGTATGGGTACAATAGATAATCAGAATAAGTGCACCTATCCTTGCACAAGGCAAGTGAAGAACCCTCTCAGAATAGGAAATGGCTGCAATAGAGACTGCGTCCTAGCTGCTGGAGAAATCTGCCGTAGAATGCTGCTGCTGCAATGAACTGGAACTAGGGGCTGATCCCCTCACCGGAATGAGCTGAAAATCGGTAGACTGCCTGTACTCACTGCTCCGGACCAAACCCAGAAACCATGAAGCAAATGGACCACCTCCGAAAAACACCCCAGAATGCCCTCCTCAAGGAAAACGCTGTCTCTCCCAAGCACAGCGTAGATGCCAAAGGAAGGAGGCTGGAAAAGGGCCACAAATCCCTCTGCAAACCCTCCAACTGAAAAGACTAACCCTCCAAGCTGAAACACGCTGAAAACTCCCCGAAAATCCCCACAACCGAGCTGCTCCAACTCCAACTGCGTCCTCCCTCCAGGACTGCGCAGTCACTCAATGAGGCCCAGCTCCTCTGCAAAACGTCCACCCAAATCACCTGCAAATCAACTGCTGAAACTGAAGGAATACCTTGCCCGAGCAGGCACTCGAAGTCCCCCGGGGCCAAGGGCGAGATCTCCGACCGGAGACACTTAGTCACACTAAATAGTGCTGCAGACCGACTAAAAAACCGGCGTGCTCAAGTAGACAGAAGTCTAGCTCACAATATCATCAACATATCCATAATCCAAATGGAGAGAAACCCCCACCTTTTATAGTGCTAGCTCCCCTCAAAACCCTAACTGCGTCCATGAGCTCCTCCTATGCCTGCGCAGTTGCCTCTAGAGCCTACGTGAGGCCTCTCTCATGTAAAGTGTGGACCCCCAAGGCTTTCCTTTAAGTTACAACGTTACTCTACTAGGAAGCACTTTATTTTATTAAAGTGAGTTGACCCCCTCTTTCTCACTTTTATTTATTAATTTAACTATAGGCAGCAAAACTATACAAAAATGAAATATTCCAATTAGCGGTGCTAATTAGGAATATTACAGTCTCTCCCGGCAGAACGTTGCTTGTCCTCAAGCAACTAAAGTGATGGGTGCTGCAAAATCTTCTCATCCTCCCAAGTGGCATCCTCATCCGGCAAGTTCTTCCACCTCACCAAGAACTCTCGGATCGTCCTGCTCCGTAGCTGCCTCTCCCTAGTGTCAATAATAGCCTCCGGCTGCAACACCAGATGCCCCTTATCATCCGTGGGTGGTAGCTTAGCTGTGACTGTCACTTGCTGGCCCAATGCCTTTTTCAGGCATGATACATGAAAAATGTTATGGATCTTGCTGCCTTGGGGCAGCTCCAACTCATATGCAACCTGCCCAATCCTGCGTATCACCCTGTATGGCCCATAAAAACGGGGCTTAAGCTTCTCGGCCCCCTTCTGCTTAAGTGAAGACTGTCGGTATGGCTGTAGTCGCAGGTAGACCAAGTCTCCTACCTCAAAGTGTCTCTCCACCCGACCCTTATCAGCATACAACTTCTGCTGATTTTGCGCTGTGGCTATATTATCCTTGAGAGCTCGAAGGATATCTTGGCTCTCTTGGATCCAGATCTTGGCTCTCGAGCCCTACTAGCACCAAACATCATGTCCACAAAAGATAAAGGATGATATCCATATAAAGCATAGAAAGGTGACATACCAATGGACATGTGATGCGTCGTGTTGTAGCAGTACTCTCCCAGATGCAGCCACTTCAGCCATGCCCTCTGCTGCCCACTGACATAGTTGCGCAAGTAGCCCTCCAACCACTTGTTAACTATCTCTGTCTGTCCGTTCGTCTGGGGGTGATAACTAGTGCTCGGCGTCAACTCTGTCCCCACTAGCCGGAAGAGCTCCTGCCAGAATCCGCCCATGAAGCGGCTGTCCCTGTCACTGACAATGGTCTTAGGTAGACCATGTAACCTGAAGATCTCCCTGAAGAACAACTCAGCCACCTGCGCTACTGTGTGGTGTGCGGATATGGCGAAAAAATGAGCATACTTCGTCAGTCGATCAACGACGACAAAGATGCAGTCCTTGCCCTGCACTATGGGCAACCCTGTGATGAAGTCCATCGATATGCTCTCCCATTTCCTCTCTGGAATGGGAAGAGGCTGCAACAACCCTGCAGGATGGCTCATCTCTCCTTTGTTTCTCTGGCAAACATCGCACTCCCTGACATGCTGGAGTACGTCCTCCTTAAGGCCCTTCCATGAGAACCTCTCCCTGATGGCCCTGTAAGTCTTGGTGAACCCTTGATGGCCCGCCAATGGAGAATCGTGTGAAGCCTGGAGTATCTTCTTCTTGAGCTGAGATCCCTCAGTCAAGAAGATCCTGTCCCTGTAATAGATGATCTCGTCGACCACCCTGTACCTGTCATCTGCCACCTGCCCATCCAACACCTCACACGCAAACCTGTCCTTGGAGTACTCTACCAACAGTCGAGCCCTCCAATCAGCGTCCAAGCTCATAAGAGATAACGTGGCCGGTCTACGGGAAAGGGCATCAGCTACCACGTTATTCTTGCCTTTGACGTACTCTATGTCAAAGTCATAGGCTTGGATCTTACCGATCCACTTCTGCTGCCTCTCCTGCAACTGCTTCTGCTCCAGAAAGTACCTGAGGCTGTTGTGATCTGATCTCACCCTGAATCTGCTGCCCACTAAATACTGCCGGTATTTGGCCAATGCATGCATGATGGCCAACATCTCCTTGTCGTATATGGAATACAACCTCTCATGCGGAAGGAGCTTCCGGCTCTCAAAAGCTATCGAGTGACCGCCCTGCATCAAAACCGCACCAATCCCCTCTCCTGATGCATCACACTCGAGGACAAATGGCTGTGTGAAATCTGGCAATGCCAGCACGGGGCAGCTGCTCATCACCTCCTTGAGCTTATCAAAAGCTCGCTGTGCTGTGTCCGACCAACTGAATGCCCCCTTCCTCGTCAAATCTGTGAGGGGTGCAGCAAGCTGTGAGAAGCCCTCGACGAACTTCCTGTAGTATGTGCAAATGCCAATAAATCCCCAAAGCTCAGTCACATTCCTCGGCTCTGGCCAATCTCTGATGGCCCTGATCTTCTCTTCGTGGACTCTCACCTCGTCCACTCCTATAATGTGCCCCAAGTACAGCATCTCCGTCAAGCCGAACTCACACTTGGAGAGCTTGGCATAGAACTGCTGCTCCTCCAAGATGCGCAAAACTGTCTCAATGTGTTGGAGATGCTCCTCCCAAGTCCTGCTATATATAAGTATGTCATCGAAGAAGACCAACACAAACTTCCTCAGATGACCCCTGAAAATGTGGTTCATGCACGACTGAAAGGTAGCGGGTGCATTGGTCAGCCCGAATGGCATGACCAGAAACTCAAAGTGCCCATAATGACACCTGAAAGCGGTCTTGGGAATGTCCTGTTCCCTCACGCGTATCTGATGGTACCCGGATCTCAAGTCAATCTTCGAGAAGAACCGTGCTCCTCTCAACTCATCCATCAGCTCATCGATCCTGGGAATGGGGTACCTGTTCTTCAAGGTCTTCTTATTCAGAGCCCTGTAGCCAATGCACATGCGCAATGTGCCATCCTTCTTCTTCACCAGCACTACAGAAGAAGCGAAAGGACTCGTGCTTGGCCGAATGTGACCCAGGGCCAGCAACTCCTGAATAGCCCGCTCTATCTCGTCCCGATAGGCCTTGGGATGCCTATACGGTGTGGTGATCACTGCCTGTATCCCCTGCTCAAGCTCGACAGTATGCTCAAATGCCCGATCCGGTGGCTGCCCTGGTGGAATATCCCCAAATACCGCTGCATACCTGTCGAGAATAGACTGTAGCTCAGGATGCACTGTCTGACCTGTATCCACCACCTCTGAAGCTCGCAACTCTACAGCCCACTCTATGTCTCCCTTGCGGAAGGTCGCCTCCATCCTATGTGCCGACACTGTCTGAGGGGTTATGTGTGCTGTCCCCGTATCTTCTCATGCCTCCCTGTCTTGGGATCATCCCACTCCATCTCTAGGGCCTTCCAATCTGTCGTGACCTTCCCTAGAGTAATGAGCCACTGAACACCCAATATCAGTTGGTGTTCGAAATATCTACCACAAAGAAATGATCTGTCAGTGTATAAGTGCCCATCGTCACCGATAACTCTGGGACATACCGAGCACATGCCATAGTTTGATCTCCTGGGACCAAGACAGAAAATCCATCAAAACCCTCAGTCTGTATGCCTCTCCTCTCAACCATCTGTGCATCAATAAAGTTGTGGGTGGCCCCACTATCAACCAAGACTGAGACCCGCTGTCCACGTACTGTCCCTCGTACGCGCAGCGTCAAATACTTGGGAACTCCCCGCAATGCGGCTAGAGCTCCTCCAGTAGGTGCAAATGATGCACCATCTGCTGCGGGTGGTCGAGGTGGTAAGGTACCCTGCGCTGCATAACAATCTCCTGCCTCCACGTCATCCTCCTCATCCTCTTCCCCGCTGCTCTCGGAGAAGACCTCAATGAAATGTGCTTTCCCTGCAGCACATCTATGTCCCGGTGCCCATGGCTCCTGGCAAGTGAAGCACAACCGCTTCCTCCTCAACTCTCTCCTGGCCTCATCATCAAACTGCCCTCGCCCAGGATTCGCCTTGGGAGGCGGAATCCTCGTGTCCTTCCCCTTAGGCTGGAAGGCCTGTCTCTGGAGGTAAGGTGTCCGAGTCCTGGGTAAGACATCCTGTAAATCCCGAGTCCTGCTGATGGCATCCTGAAGTGTAGCTGGTCTAGTCGACCGGACTAGGCCACGTAGTGGCTCTGTCAACCCCTCCACAAACATGTAGACCATCCGAGCCGCGGATAGGTCAGGCACCATCATGGAAATCCTCAAGAAGTCTGAAATGTATGTCTCTGGGCTCCCAGTCTGCTTGAGCTTTGTCAGCTCAACGAAGTGTTGCTCCGGGTCCCTCCTGTCAAAACGCTCTATCACCCTCCTGGTAAACTCGGCATATGTCGTCACTGTAGAATGCCCGAGTGTCGTCATCCCATGAAACCACCAGTCCTGGGCCTCACCATCCAGATGTAATGTTGCCACCTTAATGGCCTCTGATTGCGACATCTGGTTAAGCTGGAAATAGATGTCCAACTTCTCCACCCAAGACTTTGCCGAACTGTTTGATGAACCATCAAACGTGGGCAAATGAAATCTACTAGCTGTGCGGTGGTAGTCTCCATCATGATGATGCCGACGCCCCCGGTGATGGTCGCGGGGTCTACTGTCCCGCTGGAGCTGGACAAAGTCTCTGAACGAGAGAGCCTCCATGAACTCCCGCCCGTATGCCTGGTACTCTGCAAAATAGTCACCCATGTGGCCCGGCTCCGGCTCTCGCTGTGCTGCTGCCCCTGCGTCCTCTGCTAGGAAGGTAGGCATGGTGGATCGCGTGGGTGCTGGAATATCCCTCTGTGCTCCCCTCTGTGCTCCTGCCCCTGTGTCCTCTGCTAAGAATGTGGGCATAGTGGATCGCGTGGGTGCATGCGATGCCATGATGGGGATAGCATCATGCACCGGCACATGATGGGACATACCCGACCCCTCACCGATCTGAAAACCCCTCGGGGGTTCCCGCTGCCTGGCCTCTAACGCCGTGAGCCTCTGTGTCACCTCCTGCATGTGTTGGAGGAGTGCCTCTCTAAATCTCCTCGAGTCCTCCTCTTCTGCCATAGGACCCCTCTGTTCTGCGTACCCCACAGGCTGCTCCTGCTCTGAATCTGTCTCAGGCGGCTCCTGATCGGAGTCCGTCACAGGCTCCCCCTCTCCGTAGGGGTTCTCCCACCTACTCTCAACATCTCTGTATCTCCTTCTCCTATAACCGATGTAGGGTTTATCCCCGGACGTCATAGACTGCTAGCTCCACAGGTTGAGCCAGAACTATGCTCTGATACCACTGTAATATCCCCAACGGGAAATAGACAGTAATACACAGAAATACAAACATGCAACTATATAGGAAAAATGCCGGAACTAGAATATAGAGCAAGTACACATAAAAATGCCAGAACGCTAAGCCATTTTATTAATCTGAGAATATATATATGGGTACAATAGATAATCAGAATAAGTGCACCTATCCTTGCACAAGGCAAGTGAAGAACCCTCTCAGAATAGGAAATGGCTGCTATAGAGATTGCGTCCCAGCTGCTGGAGAAATCTGCCGTAGAATGCTGCTGCGGCAATGAACTGGAACTAGGGGCTGATCCCCTCACCGGAATGAGCTGAAAATCGGTAGACTGCCTGTACTCACTGCTCCGGACCAAACCCAGAAACCATGAAGCAAATGGACCACCTCCGAAAAACACCCCAGAATGCCCTCCTCAAGGAAAACGCTGTCTCTCCCAAGCATAGCGCAGATGCCAAAGGAAGAAGGCTGGAAAAGGGCCACAAATCCCTCTGCAAACTCTCCAACTGAAAAGACAATCCCTCCAAGCTGAAACACGCTGAAAACTCCACGAAAATCCCCCACAACAGAGCTGCTCTAACTCCAACTGCGTCCTCCCTCCAGGACTGCGCAGTCACTCAATGAGGCCCAACTCTGCAAAACGTCCACCCAAATCACCTGCAAATCAACTGCTGAAACTGAAGGAATACCTTGCCCGAGCAGGCACTCGAAGTCCCCCGGGACCAAGGGCGAGATCTCCGACCGGAGACACTCAGTCGCACTAAACAGTGCTGCAGACCGACTAAACAACCGGCGTGCTCAAGTAGACAGAAGTCTAGCTCACAATATCATCAACATATCAATAATGCCAAATGGAGTGAAACTCCCACCTTTTATAGTGCTAGCTCCCCTCAAAACCCTAACTGCGTCCCCTCTCTCCATGAGCTCCTCCTATGCCTGCGCAGTTGCCTCTAGAGCCTACATGAGGCCTCTCTCATGTTAAGTGTGGACCCCCAAGGCTTTCCTTTAAGTTACAACGTTACTCTACTAGGAAGCGCTTTATTTTATTAAAGTGAGTTGACCCCCTCTTTTTCACTTTTATTTATTAATTTAACTATAGGCGGCAAAACTATACAAAAATGAAATATTCCAATTAGCGGTGCTAATTAGGAATATTACACACGGGGTCTCGCCCCCCCACCTAGGGGTCTAGATTCCTCGCCCCCTCGCGCTTCGGGGTCTTGGGGACTTCTAGGGACACGTCCCCTCACGCCCCCTTCACGGCCCCTTTTAACCTATGGTTTCGTGTTAAAAGTTGGTGTGCCACTTAGCATGTTTGAGAATCCAAGTGATTCTGATTCAGATGGTGACATGGTTGATCCTGATATATTCGTGCAACAGCTAGATGCAGAGACTAGTGGGACATTACCTTGAGAATTTATGCTCATTTATCATTATGATGATATCATTTGATATTCGTATGTTATGTTTTATGTTTTATGTTTCAGAGATAACTTATTTGCTTTTAAGTTTTATATTTAAGACTTGAGTTGTCAACTTCAGTTTAAACTTTATTTTGAATCTTGATATAATATGTCATATGATATCTTAAACTTTATTTTCATTGTACATTGTTAGTAGTTACATTAATGATTATATAGGTACAAACTTGCAATCTTACATGTATGATTGTATGATGTATGTTTTAAGTTTTAAGTTTTAAGTTTTAAATTTGTTTTAGTTATATGATACATCATTCATCGATTTATAATTTTATCATTTATGATTTATCTTTCATGATGTAAGTGTATGATGATTGTATATACATTCCTTGAAAAAATACAATTACATTATAAATATTAAATTTTATAATTTTTATGACCCCGACGTCGCCCCACGTTTCCTGAAAATTGGTAGGGAGCTTTTGCATAGGCCGCTCCCGCGCTCCCTCGACCCCTTGCTCCCACCTCCAGGGGACTTGGTGGAACATTGCTAAGTACATCAACGACCCAATTAGCTACATGTACAGCGTGGCATCTACTTTCTTTGCTCTACTAACGTCCACCTTGTTAGAAAATCAAAAGGCAAAAATATTTTCTTATCTTGATAGTTACTTGTGATTATCTTTGAATTCTTATTAGCTTCTTTTATATCTTCTTTTATCTTCTTATCATCAAGCAACTACCAAAACATGAAGATCAACAAAGACACCAGATATAGGCTCTCAGCCAGGGATAAAACCCCTCTTTTAGGGGAAAACCCAAAAACTTCTCTTCTCTTCTTTTGGAATCAATTCAAATGAGATAACCAAGACCTTTGACTAGACCAAAAGGCCTTCCTCACTCCACCAAGTCAACCTCCCAAGATGAATAAACAAACTTTGATAGTTAACCCTAGTCAAACTGCTTCAATCTTGCAATAATCCATATTTTGGCCTTCCAACTTCAGAATTTCAGCCCTATTTTAGACCTGCAACTTCGGCCCCCCTGCAACACCCAAAAACTTGCACGTGTGGCAAAAAGAAAGAATTTTGGCTTCCTTTTGCTCATAGTTTTAAAACTCCAACTCGAACCCCAAACCGATCGAAGGTCGACTCCGACTCCGACTCCGACTCTGACTCCGACTCTGTATCAACTCAACCTAGTTGATTTCAATGACTCGGTCTTTGTAAAAAATACATTCAATATTTGTTTTTTTATAAAAAAAATAATTTTAAAGATTTTCATTCTTGTTTCCAAACACAAAGCATTAGAATATAGAGAGAAGACAACATATGATCAAAGTAGGCTCATGAATGTATCCATTATATCAAAATGGCACCCAGTGCAGTGTCCAATACATGTAATATATAGAGATCAGAACAAAAACACATAACCAAGGAAATGTGCGGGGGTTGGGTAACTTTTATAGGCTTGGGAATGGTTAGATGGACTTGCAAAAATCCTAAAACCCCAAAAAAATCTAATTTGGAGTTTGTAGTTCCCTCCTTCCGCTACGGACCGGTTATGATTGGCTTGGCTTGGTTATGTTTGGCTCGGCCGAGCCGACCGGTCCGTTACCGAATCAGCGGAGTCGGTGACCAGCTCGGCCAGTTTGGTAATGGACCAGACTTTGGTCCGATTTTTGTATCAAGCCGACCCAGGCAGGGGTTCGACTCGGTCAACTCCGCTCTTTCCGATTCGGTTCAATTGTTTTTTAAAACACTTCTTTTCTTGACAAGTGTCTCCTTCTTCACTAAGGTTTTCTCCTTCTTATCTAGGCGTTTCGCTCTCCTTTATTCCTCCTTTAGCTGCAGATTGAACTTGCTTGATTGGATGATCAAATAGGTCGAGTAGCGCTGCTATTTATAGTCTTTCTATGTGGTCGAATTCTTCCAAAGAGGCCGACTTGAATGGAGGGCAGGACGACTTGGTGGAGGCATAAACTACAATTTTGACTTAAAAATAAATTTATTTTTTGACATACAAAGCTCAAGAAGGGTCCAGATCATAATGACAAGGACTATGACTCTTGACATAAACCCTAGAATCACACAATGGGTGCTTTGACCTAGAAATAAAATGAATAAAGCATGAAACTGTTGAGAAATCGAAAGAGATGGCAGTTAAACAATTTCTCTTATTATGACATTATCTTGTGATGTTTTCATTATTATTATGTGTTCTTTTGATTTATGTGTTCTTATCATCAAGACTAATGCCAAGCAACAAATAGAAGAGGGCATAAGATGTAGGCACGATGTCAGGGAGAAACCCCACTCTTTGGGGAAAACCCAATCAAAATTCTTCCTTCAGTAGATTCAAGATGAGACGACCAAGACCCATACAACTTATACTAGAGACTTCCCCCATCAAGTCATCCTTCACCGTGTCATCATACCAAGATCCATGTTTGCAACGAGATATCATCACTGTAATGTCACCAGGACTCATCTTTACTATAGTGCCGAGACATCATCTTTGCAATAGCAACGAGTCCTCCTCTCTGCAATAACACCACGATCTTTATCACTGCATAAGCACCGAATTTGAGTTCTGTGATAGCATGGAGGCATAGAAACCTTGTTGCTGAAGTAACACCGAATCTTTCCTCCTGTAGTAGCTCCGAACTGTAATGGTACTGAAGTCATGACACCTTCTTGCTATGATGAGCCCATATTGATGGTACTGAATCCATATTGCTATGATAACAACGAACTGTGGTAGCACCAGAATATCCAAACTGTGGTACCCTCTCCGGACTCCTATAATAACATCGAAAATATTGTCTCTGAAATCCTTGTTCGAACTTCTGTACTTGAGCGAGAACCTTAGGCTTGTATTTATAGTTGTTTTCCAAGTGAAACAAGCCGACATGACTTCGTTGAAGAGTTGTGTCTCCACATAGGCCGCCTTGAGTATATTGACTTGAAGATAATTTATTTGAGGCCGACTTGAAGAAGCTGCCTTGATGACTTTGATGAAGAGGTCGAGTTGATGGCCTTGCTGAAGAGGATGCCTTGATGGAGGAGTCTTTGACCAATAAATGACTTTGAAAACAATCTAATGCCTCCAATGGAGGCTTGACCTATAATTGACCCAAGCATGAAACCCATGCTTTAATAAGTCAATAAAATAATAATAAATTCTTTTTGAAAAATATATTAATAATGAAGACTGAATCTAGTTACATTCTTCAACAGAAACCCATGCTTATAAATAATTTTTCTTTTTCTTTCTTTTTACAAATACATTACATTATGACTTAAATACAATTATGAAGACCGATACTAGTTACATTTCTCAACACACCTTCCTCCAGTTTGTGACTAGAGGCGTGGTCATGGACCTACAGTATTGCATATGAAACCCCCCAAGGATCTCTATCGTGTACTTTGCCTGCCCCAAGAAGATTTCCCCATCACCCTGCCATACCTCTAGCCCAAGGAAATAGTGTGTAAGTCCTATGTCCATCTCAAACTCTCTTGCAAGATTTTGCTTGCAATCCTGAATCATGTTGTCTGCTCTAGTCAAGATAAGATCATCAACATAGAGCACTAGAATGAGCGTAAGCCCTCCAACCATGATGTAGTACAGATTGGCATTTGCCTCACTCTTAGTGAAGCCCAATCCCTGAAGATAGCTATCAATGCGAGTGTACCATGCTCTTGGTGTCTGTTTGAGCCCATAAAGAGCTCTCTTCAACAAATAGACACAAGTGTCCCTGTTGAAGGTCTCAAACCCCTTTGGCTACTCCATATAAATCTCTTCCTCATCCACTCTATTGAGGAATGCTGTCTTCACATCCATTTGGTGGATCTTCCACCCCATCCGAGGTGCAAGTGACATAATCATTCTGATGGATGAATAACGAGCTATTGGGGCTAACTTCCCATCATAGTCGATGCCCTCAACTATAATGTTGGCTTGTAACGTCTATCTTGTTGAGAAATTTAGGGCATAGCAATTAGGTGATTTCTCTTTTAATGATAATTGCTTGTGAATGCTTTTTACTTCTTTAGATTAGGATTTTGTGTTCTTCTTCATCAAACAACTACCAATGCATAAACAATAAAGAGACAAGAGACACAAAATGTAGGCGATCAACCAGGGCCAAAATATCTCTCTTGAGAGGAAAACCCAAACGAATTCATCTTCTTATAGAGACTTCAATTGATGAATACCAAGACCAAGGCCCTTGACCTATTAACCTCTCCAAGACCAAGTCACAAGGCTTCCTTGTTTAACTTCTTACTTGAGTCAATGATAGTCAAACTTCTTCGTCCTCCCACTTCCCTTGGCTAACCTTCTGATTTTGTTTCTTAGCTCAGATCCGTTCCTTTCAGACTTCCTTTGGAAACCCTAGTTGCAGTACTTGACCTCGTATTATATCTTGATCTCCTTCACTTGGATAGAAGGGCTTTCTTTTACAACTTGGCTTGATGAGAATCTTCTTTTCTTCTTTGATTTGAATTATAAATGGACTGTATAAAACTAGACTCTCTTTCTGCAGTAGATACCTCTGTCTTCCTCGCACGTGTGAAGAGTTCTTGCCCAAAAATAGATCGAATTTATCTCGACTTTCTTTCCTTCTTGTTTTCCTTGATGGGAGACTTCTTCTCCTAGTATTTTCGCACTTCTCTTCTTCTCTTGGATGCTTGTTTGAATGTGTCAAATGGAGGCCGAGTTGTCTCTATACATAATGGTTTGTCTCTCGAAATAAGCCGACTTGCCATCCTAGAAGCATCATTTTCTCCTTTTGAAGGCTGCCATGAGGGAGGGCTTGTGACAAGGTTTTGGAGGGTTTGTGACACAATCAAATTGGTTTTTTACAATTTGTAATATGCCCAAATGGGTCTTCAAACTTTGACACTGACTCTATGGACTTTATGACATGATGACCAAACCTAAAGACTCAAAATGGGAGCCTTAACTATCAAATAAAATTCCTTGATCATGAAACCCATGATTCAAGCATTACAAAAATAATTTTATTTTTCTTCTTTACATCAATTACATAAAATAACGATTACACATGTCATTATGAAGATTGAACCTAGCTACACTTTTCAACTCTCCCTCTTAACTAGGGAGGTATTCTTGATGGTACTTGGTCATTCTCAATCTGAAGAATTCTCACAAGAAGATTAAGATTGGTAACCGATCTGTTTAACATCATATAAACTAGCATTGTCACATATCAAGGCCTTGACTAACAACTCTATCTCTCCACAAGATCAAAGCACAGTGCTGGCGAGACCAATGATGTATAAACACCTTCATCATTGTCTCTCTTGGAATATACTCTACCCGGGTTTTCAGAGTGTGTTCCACCAGGACTATTCTTATCTTCGATTCCCAGTCCTCAAAGAATATCAATCCTCTACGACTACTCTTGTCTTGGATGCCCTAACTCATCCTCAAAGAGCATCAGATGGTAGATGTTTACCCAATCCTCCATTCTGTCTTCCCAGGTGAAGACAAGAATGATGTGTCTATCTCTCCCTCTTAACTTAGGGAGGACATACCCATTCCATTGAAGGAATATACCCATTCCTATAAAAGGAATGTACCCAAGCTCCCTCTTAAATAGGGACTTGACCAAGCTTCCTTAGGTCCAGGGACTTGCTTTTAGCATCTCATCAGGTGGAGATCATGGGACAACCAGCTTCTTGTAGAACTCCTTCCTTCGAAGTCATGAATTTCTTCTTTGGCACAGAGTCTACATCTATTGGGACTTCTTCGTAGGGAACAAACCATCCATCACTTTCATCCATGAGCCATGTCATGATTCCTCTTATTGGAAAGTGATCTTATTTTTCCATATCTGGCCTTTCTTCATGCCATGCTGCCTGCTCCATGCCATTTTTCCTTAAGGATCTTTCATCCTTCTATATGGTCATCAGTGGTGTAAGACATCCACAAGTCTTTGATAGCTCTGCGTAAGCCCATCTAGATATCATATGAACTGAACATTAAATCAAAATTATCTTTGTGATGGTCTTTGATCATGACACCTATCTTGTTTGCATCAACATCTTGCATACATGTTGACACATCTCCAAAAGATATGCATTTTCAAGGGTCTCCTTCCTTTTCAGAGTCTTCATATCTTTCATGGAGATATCATAGTCAACTCTCAGTCCTTGGATGTTGATTGCCTTCTCCATAGTTGCTTATTTTACGATCTCTTCCTTTCTTTCTTCACACATTTCTTTCCAGGAACTTTTGATCATAGTTCCTCTAATTATTGTCAACCACCTCATATTCCATATGAGGACATATTATGTTGATTTCATCTAGTCAATGTGTGATCCATGCCTTTCTGCATCTTCTCAATGGAGGAGATCCTCTTCTCTTGGTTCTGCTCTCGAAGTAGAGCATTCATCTATGTTGCCAGCAACCATATGACATGACTCCAAATTATCAAATAAAATCATACATACCTCATTCTTCTTTTAGGTCATCTTCCTTCATCAATTTCTATGATTGAAAGAACTTCAATCCTTTGATCTGCTTATTGACATCATACCATCCTTTCATGAATTCCTCCAAGTTGGCATTCTAAATGAAACACTTGCTCCCTTTTTATTGGTGAACCTTCTGATGAATATTCCGATAGAGGATCTTAAGTATCGTCATCTAGCATATGTTTCCTCTTAACTGATGTATGATGAGCTTTGTACCAGATGACTTTCTCTTTCTTTTTCCCATAAGTGCTTCTAATGAGGTTACGAAGAGCTATATGTGTTGTGTAACCAGCTCCAAAAATAGAAGAAAAGAGATATGAACGCCTTAGAAATAAGCCACTTCGAGGGGGCAACCTCCAATACATTACATAAATGAACAATTCTTGGATGATACAAATTACAAAACCTCCTTCCTCAACAGGAGTCAAGCAGAATTTACCCAATATAATCTAATTGGGGCTGTTGTCTAATAGACCTAATAATAATGTAAAAAATTTTAATAGCAGCAATATACTGGGGGTTACAGGGGTACAATAATAACAATAAGGGGGGCTACACTAACATAATAAGGGGCTACACTATTAATATAGGGACTTAACATGCCCCTCTCCTTCAAACAAGTGTTGCCCTCAACGCTTGATTATTTCTGTAATATCCCCAAAGGGAAATAACCAGTAATAAACAGAAATATGCCAGACAGATATAGAAAATACAATGCTGAACCAGATCACTGAACAATTACACATAGGATGCCAGAAAACTGAGCCATTTTATTAATCTGAAAGTACATAGAGAGGAGTACAAGAAAATCAGAGCAAGTGCACCTATCCTTGCCCTAGGCAAGTGGAGACCCTCTCGATTAAGCATAATAGTGCCTGTAAAGGAATGACATCTCGGCCTCTGAAACAGAAACACAGTTCATGTGCAGTACTACTGAGGCTGACCCAAGGAAAATAGATCTCAAAACTCCAAGCCCTCATCATTAAACAGTCTGCTAGTAATGAAACGAAGATGGGCTAATGCCAAAGCCTCCGGATAGATGGAACCAACTATCTGAGATATGAAGACTTGGTAAGAGCCCACCTCACACAAGCCTGCTCCCCAGATCAGCGTCCTACCTAGTGGATCTGCCTCCTGAATGCTCAGATCTGCTGGATCTGAAGCCTCCAAACCAGATCTGCGTCCTATCCCTCCTGATCTGCGTCCTCCTAGGTCAGATCTGCTACCAATCCTTCAGATCTATGCTGGATCTGACAATATCTCTTCAGATCTGCAGCCTCCAAGGCTGGATCTAATGTTATCTCTTCAGATCTAGACTAGATCTGCCAATAACTCCTCAGATCTACAATCTCCCAAGCTGGATCTAATGCTATACCTTCAGATCTGCACCATACAGAACTAGATCTGCAAATATCTGCTCAGATCTACCCTCTCCAAGGCTGGATCTATCAATGTGCCTTCAGATCTGCGTCCTCCTCTTCAGAACTGGACAGCGTCCTCACTCCAAGACTGATCAGCGTCCTCTCCTCTCCTGAAACAGCGTCCCTCCTCCTCAGAACTGCGCAGCCACAAGAGGGTTCCTCCCTCTCCAAATCTGCACCAGAAACTGCTGCTACTTTGCTACTGAAACTGAAAGGTGTACTCAGAACAGAACCTTACTAGGGCAGGCACTCGAAGTCCCCCGAAGCTAAGGGTGAAACCAGAAATAACCTTACCAGGGCAGGCACTCGAAGTCCCCCGAGGCTAAGGGTGAGATCTCCGACCGGAGACACTCGGTTGCACTAAACAGTGCTGCAGACCGACTAAACAACCGGCGTGCTGAAGCAGACAGAAGTCTAGCTCTCAATAATAATATCAAATCATGAATACCAAATGAAGTGGAAACCCCTCCTTTTATAATGCTAAACTCCCTCCAAAACCTTAACTGCGTCCTTCACCTTGCAGTTACTCTTGGGTCAGCGTGAGGCCTCCCCTCATATACGTGTGGACCCCCAAGGCCCCCTCTTTAAGTTATAACGTTAATCAACTAGGAAAACACTTTATTATAAAGTGAGGTGACTAAAGTGAGGTGACCCCTCTTATTTCTCACTTTATTTATTATGTCTAGCTAAAGCGGCAAAATAAAGCAAAAATGAAATATTCCAATTAGCAAGGCTAATTGGGAATATTACAGTCTCCCTCGGCAAAACGTTGCTTGTCCTTAAGCAACTGAAGTGATGGATGCTGTAAAGTCTGCTCGCTCTCCCAAGTGGCATCCTCATCCGGCAAAAATTGCTTGTTCTCAAGCAATGCTTGAACAAGCCTACTCTCTAGCTGATGCTCCCGGCCGATACTGCAAAATGTGCCTGGGTCCCACTGAAACCTTCTGTCTCCTGCATCACCCTGATATGAAGGGGTATCTCAATTCCAGGATCCCAAACTGGCCTCTCATGGTACCAGCCAATCAATAGTCCTCCCGGATCCCATCGCCACTGTGGCCAATAATCGCCCAAGTCCCATGACTCTGACTGCTCACTGTCTCTGTCTATGACTAAAGACCATGACTGCTGCTGCTCTGCATCTACGAATGTGTAAGTTGTCCCATTGACTGTGTACCAGCTCATCATCTCCCTCCACTCAAGGCATGAAGTGAGGAACATCTCTCTCATGTGGATCCTCCATCCCCAAGCAATCATCCAAACCAAATGAGCCACCTCCCGACAAGGCAACTCCTGAAAATCTCCTTCCACCTCAAGCTCCGGTAATGAAGGCGGGCTGAAAGTTTGATCTTGGGCTGCAAAATCATTGCCCTCCAATGGCAAAGTGAAGAACAATCCTCCAAGGAAGGTCCCTCCAACAACGAAGAACAAGCTGGCCCAAAACAATTCATCCATGAAGAATAGGACATGTGCTTCATGGATCATCCCAATGAGATGTTTGCTGAAGGTGTTACATGAGGATACATAATGCAAACAATCCCTCACGAGGATACAGCGCAGTCTCATCCACTGCAACCTCAGAAGATCACATGGCAAGCAATGTACAAGATCCATCACATCTACTAATGGATAGTAAATGGCTGAATATGACAACAACATAGGGCCAAATACTTGCCCATGGCTGTACAATGGATGAATATCAATCTCATGGCCCACATCAAAGGAGAACGCATACATAGTAGTGGTGGCCATGCCTCCTCCCATGCTCCCAGTAGAACCTGTAGTGCTGAAATTGAGAGAATTTTTCCCACTCACGGACACATCCAGCTCACGTGTCTCCCTCATGATCAGGCCTCCCATACAAGTCTGACATATATCAGCAAATGAAGACATGATCAGCAGCAAAATGAAGGAAACGCTGAAGGTTACAGGTGATGAAAAGAGGTACCAACAGCTTCCCCAACAAGTACAGCGCAGTTTTACAAGTTGCTGCTTGATAAGAGTACAAGGCAAAATGTTTATGTTACCCATGCATGTCTTCATATGATATATGGTATAGTGCTGCAAATGAACATACATGCGATGATAAAACATTTTCCCAAGGCCACAAAAGAGATGGCTGCCTCCATCATGTAGATTGGCCCAATACAACTCATGGAGCAATGTGACAAGCTTGCCCTCTTGTGAAGCAATGCATTGCATAAGAATGGTAAGAGTGTGCAATTCAATGAATGTATAAACAAATCCCTCGCCATATGCTGGAAGTAAGATGGTACATGGGTCCATGAATGAGTCCTCCATAAAGTGTTGACCTGCTATGAAGAAGACTGAACCATGTGCTGCAAGAAGATAATCCTCCTTATGCTTGGAAACCCAAGTCAAGAAGGATATGCCATAGATGTCTCTATCATCATTACTTCTTGTAAGTGCAATAAATCTGAAGTGATCCTGGGACCTATGGGTTATAGATCCACCATATCTCTGCTGCGCACACTTCATCCATAATGTTCTGCTCCAAGGTGACAACGCTGTGAGCTCATGCAAATAAGCTCCTGTCAATACAAGACTCTGTTCTTTGACATGCTCCTTGTCAAGGATTCCTCTAATAATGCTGCAATAAATATGGAATACCTTCCAAGATGGAAGTGCTTCCCACTCATCATCAAAGACCAGGGAGATAGTGCCATCCCCTCTTCCTGCAACATCGTACAAAGTGTGAGAGCAAATCTGCCCTTGCTCTCCTAGGAACAAACCAAGCAACCAGACATTGTGTTGCCTCTCCATACCTCCATCAAACAACTCATGTGATGAAGACACAATGAATGATATGAGTAACACATCAACACCATGCATCCATACTCTATGCTGCTCCATGATGCAAGTATCCATCCATCTTTTCCCCGTCCTCCTACTCTTAGGAAGGGTGTTTGCCAAGTGATGGCCAAACTCTTTCAAGAGTAACCAGCGCAGCCAAGCCTCCTGCTGCCTGGTGTCATAGATCTGCAAATAGCCTCCTAGCTCCTTGCTCATCAACCACATCCACTCAATACATTGTGGATGCCTCCTTCTCCTCATCCTGGTACTCCTCCCATGTGGGCTATCATTCTTCCAAATCAAATTTCTGATTTTGCACTTCATGGGATTTTGGAATATAAACTTCTCAAGGATCAATGAGACCCTGTCAAGAATCAAACAGGTGGTAGGCAAAAACCTCCCATCATGATGTGTATGGCTCAAGGGATGTCCAACACAAGCATGAGAGATGTTATCCATCCGAAGATGTCCCCCATCTTCTATCTGCTCTTGTGAGAAGGGAAGAAGGTCATTGCACCCCATGGTGTGTCGAAGTGCATCTCCAGTGAGATCTCTCCTTGAGACCTCCCCTTCATCCATAGTCTGCTCCACCGAGTACCAACTCAAAACCTCTAGCCATCCAATCTCAACACGTGGCTGCTGTACCCTGTACAACTCTGATCGTCTCATACCACTATCCAAGTCAACATATGAGACCTGACTAGGTGGCTCTGCCTCTCTCTCTCCAACGGAAGGAGATGCTCCAACAACACTACTAGTCCCATCCATGCATACCTGAAGGGGAATGATCTGATGCTGCAATGTGCCCTCAGGTTGTACCATCAGGGAATCCAGCTGTTCCCCAATGCGGACCAACTTGGCCACCGACTTGGCACAAGTCCCTCTCATACCCTCCAGCTCCTGGTCCTGCAACAAAATGGTCTCCCGTACTGACGCGGCCTTCTCCCTCAGAACTCGAAGGTCCGTCCGAAGTCGATGATACCGCTGTCTGCGATCATCGTCCAATACCTCTGTATCTCCTAGTGCCTCATCGATAGTGGATATATCTCCTGATACCTCACCCATCTGTCGTGTGCTGCTACCACCCGAAGACTCGGACATGGCTTCAGTCATCTCCTCAGTGGATGGCTTTACCGAGGTAGGCTCTACCTCCTCCACTACGATATCAATCGGCACGGTCAAGGAGGACTCTAATGATGGTGAGTCCTGTGTCACACTAGGTGTATCCTCGAACTCCCTGCAATCCTGTGTGTCCTAGCCTCCAGTCTTGAGGTAACCATTTCAGCCAGACCTCTCCCGATACTCGGTCAGCACCAGGCAACTTGTCCCCCAAGCTGAGCGCACAGACCAACGCGTCAAATGTCGGTAGATGGAATCATCCCCTTGTCGCATTTGTGGCCTTATCATGTAGAGACTTGTTCCTACGTGAAGAAAGTCGATGGGGGTCTACCTAGCAGCTGAAGTGAACATAATCTACTAGGCGTGCGGTGGTCATCGATTAGGTATGGTACCCTTTGTCTTGGTCTTGCTCGGGGGTTCGAACCCGCTATGATCGCCGGAGTGCTGAAGGAAATTGGGAAATCCATGAGATCTGTCCACATACTGCAAAAAACTTATTTTGCGTCATTGGACTCCCACATCTCAGAGTGTCAGAGCCCCTAGAATCCCTCCTACCAGGAAGGTAGGCATTGTGGGTCGTGTGGGTGTATGGGATGCCATATGCTGAGTGGTATCATGCTCCCGCAAATGGTGGGATGTGCCTGATCCCTCACCAATCCGAAGTTCCCTCAGGGTTTCCCGCTGCCTAACCTCTGCAGCAGTGATTCTTTGTGACAGATCCTGCACCATCTGTGATGCCTCCTGTATGCGACGGAGGACCGCCTCTTTAAACCTCCTCTCATTCACATCACCTGCCATCAGCTCTTTCTGCTATGTATCTACAGGTTCCTTAGAAACCATACCGTTGCTCAACTTCGACTTCCGATTTACCCACTGAAAACTACTCGGAAAATTCTAGGAATTTGGGAAAGTGATCCTCGCCCAAAACCCAGAAAAACCCAGAAAACGTTTTTCCTAATTCCGAACTTCAAAATTTGACCCTTTTTATTTTGGCCCTTTTTCCAACTGCGTTTCTGGTATTGCAACTGCTATTGCTCTGTATGATCTCTTTTCTGATGTTATGAATACAGTGGGCAGGTATATACGATGCCACTTTGTAATATACCCAAATAACCGATAATAAATATGCAGTGAGATATAGAAAATACAATCTTTGAACCGAGATCAACTGAACAATTACACTTAGATGCGGGAAAAGTGGAAGACATTTTGTGTCTGAAGTATAGAGAGAGTCTGAGAAATCAGGTAAGTGCACCTATCCTTGCCCTAGGCAAGTGGAGACCCTCTCAGATAAATAATGGCTACAACAAGGACAGCGTCCTAGCTGCTCTGAAGACCGAAGCTGGACTGCGCTGGTACTATGAGCTGAAGACTGGAAAATAGTTGATCTCAAAACTCCAAACCCTCATCAATGGAAAACGCTGTCTCTGCTAGTGACAGCGCAGAAACAGATGAAGCACTAATCACCAAACCTCCAGATAGATAGATCAGCCACTGAATGCTAGAAAACGCTGTTGAGCCCTCTCACACAAGCCTGCTCATCAGATCAGCATCCTACCAGGTGGATCTGCCTCCTGAGAGCTCAGATCTGCTGGATCTGAAGCCTCCAAACCAGATCTGCGTCCTTCCCCTCCTGATCTGCGTCCTCCTAAGTCAGATCTGCTGCTAACTCCTCAGATCGATGCTGGATCTGTCGTCCTCTTGGTCTGCAGCCTCAAGCGGATCGATCCTATCTCTTCGAGATCTAGACCCTAGATCTGCTTGATATCTCCTCCCGGATCTTGCCCAATGGGGCAATTTGGATCTAGTGCTAGTCCCGATACGCACCATACGAACTAGATGCGCAAGTATCGAGCTTCAGATCTACCCTCTCTGAGGCTAGATCTAGAGTTCTGCGCCCGATCTGCACCCTCGACTTCGAGAAAATGGAGTGACGTCCTCTCCCCAGTGTGAAGCGTCCTCTCTCCTCTGGGCAATGCGTCCTTCCTCTTCGGCTGCCGGCCACAAGAGGGCTTCTTCCTCTCCAAATCTCCACCTGAAATTGCTACCAATTCCCACTGAAACTGAAGGGTGTTACTCAGAAAATAACCTTACTAGGGCGGGCACTCGAAGTCCCCCGAAGCTAAGGGTGAAACCAGAAATAACCTTACCAGGGCAGGCACTCGAAGTCCCCAGAGGCTAAGGGTGAGATCTCCGACCGGAGACACTCGGTTGCACTAAACAGTGCTGCAGACCGACTAAACAACCGGCGTGCTGAAGCAGACAGAAGTCTAGCTCTCAATAATAATATCAAATCATGGATACCAAATGAAGTGGGAACCCCTCCTTTTATAATGCTAAACTCCCTCCAAAACCTTAACTGCGTCCTTCACCTTGCAGTTACCCTTGGGTCAGCGTGAGGCCTCCCCTCATATACGTGTGGACCCCCAAGGCCCCTTCTTTAAGTTACAACGTCAATCAACTAGGAAAGCACTTTATTTTATAAAGTGAGATGACTAAAGTGAGGTGACCCCTCTTATTTCTCCCTTTATTTATTATTTCTAGATAAAGCGGCAAAATAAAGCAAAAATGAAATATTCCAATTAGCAAAGCTAGTTGGGAATATTACAGGATACGAAAGATATTAGCGAGATCCGGCCTAGATCTGAAGAGATAACATCGAATCCGGCCCTTGGAGGTTGCGAGATGCGAGGAGATATTGGCAGATCTGACATAGATCGAAGAGATAACGATGTAGATCGACCTAGGAGGACGCGAATACGGGAGGCCTAGGACGCAGATCTGGATTGGAGGCTTCAGATCCAGTAGATCTGAGCATATAGGACGCAGATCCATCAGGGAGGACGCTGATCTGGTGAGCAGGATCATGTGAGTGGGGCTTGACAGCGTTTTCCAGCATTACTAGTCTTGAGGAGCTAATCCATTCATCTGGAGGTTTTTGTGGCCAGCATTCCATCTGTTCCTGCGCTGTCACTAGCAGAGACAGCGTTTTTATTGGTGAGGGTTTGGAGGACTGAAATCAGCCATCTTCTAGTCTTCAGCTCATAGTTGCAGTTCTTCATAGCAGCTCTTCAGTCAGCCAGGACGCTGTCCTTGTTTGCAGCCCTCATTTGTTCTGAGAGGGTCTCCACTTGCCTAGGGCAAGGATAGGTGCACTCATTCTGATTATTTTGCACTCCTCTCTATGTACTTTCAGATTAATAAAATGGCTTAGTTTTCTGGCATTCTATGTGTACTTGTTCCATGATCTGGTTCCAGCATTGTATTTCTACTCTCATGTGGCATATTTACGTATTGGTTATTTCCTTTAGGATATTACACGAGTGGTATCGAGCATAGTGCAGCTCGGCTT